>CM059201.1:11229866-11396670 GCA_030323885.1 Branchipolynoe longqiensis
GGGTGGTGGTTGGTGGTGGTGGTGGTGGTGGGTGGTGTGTGGTGGTGGTAGTGGTGGTGGTGGTGGCTGCTGTGTGGTGGTGGTTGTGGGTGGTGAGTGGGGGTGGGAGGTGGGTGGTGGTGGTGGGTGGTGGTGGTGATGGGTGGTGTGTGGTGGTGGGTGGTGGTGGGTGGGTGGTGGGTGGTGGTGGTGGTGGGTGGTGAGTGGTGGTGGTGGTGGTTGGTGGTGGTGGGTGCTATGTGGTGATGGTGGTGGGTGGTGTGTGGTGGTGGTGGTGGTAGTGTTGGCCTGATATCCCAGTGGGGCAGCACTATAAAGTCGCCATGAGGGCGTGCTGTCACAAGTCGATACCCGTCCTGATATGACCTTAGATTTTGCCAGGACGTGAAACTCCAACAACCAACCATGGTACTGCTGCCCCACTAGGAGACCAGGCCACTCGAGTCATGACCCGCCATCCCACTTATTCACATTATCCTGACACTAACCTTACCATGTACACATATATACGTATATTATACATGAGATAGGTAAGTATGAATACGCAATATGAAATTGCTATGAACAAATACACATCATCATCAGCATCATCATCATCATCACCATCATCACACATCTTTCACATTCATATATACATTTATACATATAATATAGCACCTGTTTAACCAAGAGAACAGGCAGCGTACCAAGTGGTGGGTTTGATCATTTTGATTACACAGTACAGGCTGAGTGAGCCATCTTAGTATTATAGGGTCTTTGCACTATCCTAGTTATGCCAATGCTCTGCCTAAGTTACCGATAAGTACACATTTTCTAAGTCTTTGGTTCCAGTCAATTCGGGTTCGAACTTACACCCTCCCGAACTGGAAGCAGGCTAGTACTCACACTGATTCAGCCGTAAAATAAAGTCACACGCAATAGAACAGAAACAGACAAGAAAATACACACAAATAAAACCACATGAATAAAACCGGGGTGAGGAAAGAAAAGGAAATCAATACAATGGAAAGTATGTCGTAGGAAAAGGAAATTGAACCCATCGAACCGGAAGTGTTCATTCGTCTGCAGTCGGTGCATCTGTCCATCTGAGATGCTTTGGCTAGATACAACAATTTTTTTAAATCATTACCGTATATCCTTGTGTAAAAGTCGATTTTGTAGAAATGTTGTATTACACAATTTTGTATTACACAGGTATATTTTTTAGGTGATGAAATTCAGGTGGTCAGGACATCACATCAATTAGTCCTATTATTTACCGGTTGACCATCGGTGTTCAGAAGCATGATCAGCAGTTTGTTAGTTGTTGGAGTTTTACATCCTGGCAACAACTAAGGTCATATCAGGATGGGTACCAACTTGTGACAATGCGCACTCATGGCAACTTTATAATGCTGCCCCACTGAGAAATCAGGCCGCCAGCACCATGACCCGATATTCCACTCCGACACATTATCCTGACATTGAGGTAACCAGTCATTGCCCTATCCTATTAATGCCGAGCACCATGCTAGGAAGTGAAACATATCAATTTTGTAACTGGGTAACATATATTTGCTTTCCGTGTTACGATGGTGATAATTAATTCTTTCATTCTTTTTTTTGGGCAGCAAGTCAAATAATTATTGTTGCCTTTTTCTCCTCATAGAATATAATCGTATTTGCGTGTTTGAATTCGTTGTGTATGTTAAAATGATCTTCCGGATGTGCGTTTGATTTGTATGTTACACTAGTGAAATTAACGTATGTCTCAATGTGCATAAAATCAAAATCAAAAAGTGATATAAAATGTGTTCAACTCGGACCTATGCACAACATGTAAACCTTCAGATAAACATGGATTCAGCGCCCAGTTTCATAGAATGACCCACTTACACACACAGTTTGTTTTTTTAATTCAAGATTTATACTGCCTATCATGGATAAGTCTGAATAGACTTGTTTTCACCATTAGACAGTTAGTCGATAGAAAGCCCAAGCCTACACTTTTACTGACCCAAGAGATTTCTAACCTCCCACACCACATAGACATGGTATGAGAGCAACCAGCCTCTGATGATGCTGTAAGTTATACACAGTGCTGGAAATTGGCAGAGGTTGGGGGGATATGGAATAGAACCACCAACCTTCAGATTAGGAGTCCGACATGGAAACAAGTCAGACACTCTAGCCACTCTGCCACAGAGAACACCACGTATTGTTAAAGAGTTACATTGAATCTCGGTTTACATAGCTCATAATGGTACCATATTGTTCTTCTTTTCCTTAAAAAAAAACCCAACTTTATAAACAGTTATTGATCAGAGACTGATATCAATTAGAGAGCTCATCGTCTTCGTGTTGGGGTTTTACATCCTGACAACATCAAATATCATATCAAGATGGGTACCGACTTGAGACAGTGCACACTCATGGTCACTTTATAGCGCTACCACATTGCAAGACCAGGCCACCAGCACCATGACCTGATATCCTACTCATTCATATAATCCTGAACACCACCAGTCCTTGCCCTATCCTATGAATTCCAAGTGTCAGACTATGTAGCGAGAAGTATCAATATTGCAAGTCATTGTTTTGACTCGGCCGGGATTCACACTACAGGAAGCCAGCCAACGCGCTTACCAATTCAGCCACCCGTCCCAACCAATCAGGGTGCAGATTAGATGTCCAAACAATGAAAACAAACACTGTTGTCTAGTTAATCCAGCCCCAGCCTTACCGGACGGGATGAGTTGAGCATCCGTCTCCGGCTTTGGTAGATCATGCGATTCGAACCCTGGGCGAGTCAAACCAAGGCCTTCAAAATCCATAACTGGCACTTCCAAGCCAATCGCTCGGCATTATTAGGTTAGAGCAAGGACTGGTTGGCTCAGTGTCAGCATAATATGCCTGACTATATCACGGGATATCATGTCATGGTGCTGGTGGCCCGGTCTCCCATTGGGGCAGCACTATAAAGTCGCATGAGTTTGCACATTCACAAGTCAGTACCATTCATCATATGACCTTAGATGTTGCCAGGACGTCACATTCCAACACACATTAAGACAGCACAATTCCTCTTGCACCCTGTTGATTTAGAATCTTTCACAAGGCTTGTTTATGTGATTGGCAACTTTTTTTCAAGGGACACTTCCTATATATTGGAGTAGCTTCCTTCACCACTGATCAATGGAATTCCGGTCAGAGTGTCTGCACCACTGGGAGATTGGCTCTACTGTCCGTTTTCACTGAGGTGTGACAGTGTGATAGCTTCACTGTGTCAGTGTCTCATTGAGCCCCTGTCAGTGTCAGGCAGACAGTGTGCCAGTCATACAGTGTGTCAGTCAATGCAGTGTGTTAGTCATACAGTGTGACAGGCATGCAGTGTGACAGTCATGCAGTGTGTCAGTCATGCAGGGTCAGTCATGCAATATGTTGGTCATGCAATGTACCAGTCATATGATGTGGCAGTCACATAGGGTGTCAGCCATGCAGTGTCCCAGTCATGCAGTGTGCCAGTCATGCAGTGTGCCAGTCATGCAGTGTGCCAGTTATGCAGCTGGCCAGTCATGAAGGGTGCCAGTCATGCAGTGCACCAGACATGTAGGGTGCTAGTCATGCATTATTCCAGTCATGCAGTGTGTCAGTCATGCAGTGTGGTAGTCATGCGTTGTGCCAGTCATACAGTCTATCAGTCATACATTGTGTCAGCCATGTAGTGGGTCAGTCATGCAGTGTGTCAGTCATGTGGTGTGTCATGCATGTACTGTGTCAGCCATGCAGTATGGAACTGCCAGGCATTAGTGTACGAGTCATGTAGTGTGTCATCCATGGAGTGTCCAAGTCATGCAGTGCATGTCATGCAGTGCATGTCATGCAGTGTCTAAGTCATGTAGTGTCCAAGTCATGCAGTGTTCCAGTCATGTACTATGTCAGAAATGTAGTATGTCAGTCATGCACTGTGTCAGTCATGTGGTGTGACATGCATGCATAGTGGCAGTCATACAGTATGCCAATCATTAGTGAATGAGTCATGTAATGTGCCAGCCATGCAGTGTGCAGTCATGTAATGTACCAGTCATGCAGGGCGCCAGTCATATAGTATGTCAGCCATGCAGTGTCAGTCATTAGTGTGCCAGTCATGTAGTATGGCTGTCACAATACATGACTTTTCCCAGATAATTATGTTGCCAGCGATGAGATTCCAGTTTGCCCTGCCATAAAACAAATTAGGTTATCTTGACTCAAAATTGCCTCAGTAAATAGAGTAATTAATATTAACTTAATTCAACTGAAAATTAAAAACCACTCGATCTGGGTACTGTGTGTACGGTGGTTTGATTGACTGATTCATTGATTGATTTTCAGCTGCATAGGCCTTATTCACTGTGGGAAGCATTACACTTTCATTCTGTCATATTTGTATTTAAACCATCGCTTTAACAGAGAATTTAAAAGCACACAACCAATTATGTTAAGCATCCATCAGGAGGGACGAGTAGTGTGGTGTTGTATGTTATTGGAACTGTTTGCCTGCCCATTGTAATTAATCTATTTGTCTGTTAGTTAGATGTATATTCCTTTTCTAATATGACAATGTTTACTCTTTTTTTGAATATTTGATGGATTGTTTTGACAAATCACACACTTGTGTGGTGACACTGTCAACAACATGACTGTCACCTCACTTTCGAATGCCATCGATATCAGTGCTGAGAGAGCTGCGATTGCATTAAGTGTCCCAACTGGGAGACTAGGCCATTGGTGCCATGCCTCAATATCCCACACAGTCATATTATCCTGATACTGTGCTAACCAGTCCTTCTCCGATCCTATTAATGCCAAGCGCCAGGATAGGTAGCGACAAGTATGAATTTGATAAGTCATCGGGTGGACTCAGATGGGATTCGGACTCCCGACCTTCCGCATGGGAAGCCTGCACTCTACCGCGTTCGCTGCATAAGGATTGATGGATTCCCATCCTATTTCTTGTTTATTGGTCTTCATTTCCAAGCAACATCAAAGGTCTTATCAGTATAGGCAATTTGAGTTTTCATTTCTGTAAATAACCCTAAATTGAAAAATGGCTGGAAGACCAGTGCTTCGCAACTGACAGAAGACTTATTCAGCAGAATAAGCATATTTACCAAACAAAAAGAAAAGAAAAAAGAAGAAATATTACACACTCACACTCATACTATGCCATGCGTGGCAGTGTGGCAGCGTCACTGTGTCAGTGATATTGGACCACCGTGGCAGCACCATGACCCAATATCCCACTCAGACAAATTATACCAACGCCGAGCCAACCAGTCCTTGCCCTATCATAGCAACATGATGCGGAGCAAGGCAGCGACAAGTTCCCAATTCTCTGAGCCCTTGCTTTAACTTGGTTGGTTGTTGGAGTTTTATGTCCTGGCAATATCTAAGGTCATATCAGAACGCGCCCTCCATTAAGTCAACCGGGGATTGGTCTCTTGTCTCACCCCCCTCAACCCCTCACCCCCTCCCCCATCCCCCACTTGCCCACCTTGCCCCCCACCCTATTTAGATATGCCTGTCGGTCCGATTTGTATGTTTAGTTGTTGGACTTTTACATCCTGGCCACATCTAAGGTCATATCAGGACGGGTACCGACTTATGACAGGGCACACTTTCTTCTTTTTTTTTTACTTGAAGATTTATACTACCTATCATGGATACGTCTGAATAAACCATTAGACAGTTGGGCGATAGAAAGCCCGAGCCTATACTTGTACAGACTCAATGGATTCTTAACCTCCCACACCACATAGACATGATATGATTATGAGAGTGGTGGACATTCAAATTGGCAGAGATGATGAAATGGGGAATTGAACCATTGACCTTCAGATAAGGAGTCCGACCTAAAAAAAAAGTCAGACATTCTAACCACTCCGCCAAAGAGAACAGCACAGTGACTTCACAGTGCTGCCTCACTGATAGCCCAGGCCACTGGCACCATGACCCAATTTCACATTCAGTCACATTATCCTGATACTGAGCTTTACCAGTGCTTGCCTTGACATTTTTTTTGTAAATATAGTTTATTCATTGAATAAAGTATTTTGTCAGTGCCGTGGCACTCGTCTTTCAGCCATGTGACAATACAGTTATTTACACTATATGTATATGTAGTCTAATATTGTCATCAGCAGTCAGGTCAAGTCAGCTGAAATAACAATATTAATCATTCCAAGACTTACGTATGGTATAGTTTGTCAATTCAGATATAAAAATAGTAGTTATGTATTGGATTCATACATACTTAGATACATACATGTGTATTGATTAGACCGTTACATTACGGAGTGGTTAGGTGCATAGTTTCCCTTCATAGATTTGTATGCATACTGTGTTGTGAATTGCATAATTATCATGTTGTTGGAAATAACATTTTGAGATGGAGTGCTAGTAGAATGGTTTGTTTATTCTGTTAGATAGAGTGTGGTTAGCTTGTAGGTTTATGCTTAAAAGATTAATATCTCAGGTGTGTTTTTGACTACACAAAGTAGTTTGAGTAAGTAGGTTGTTAGTAATGATGGGATCAACTATGCTTGGAGGATTGTACAGTTCAGTCATTTAGTAGTCTAGTACAGTCTTTATTAGTGTCTATGTTTATAGCAATACTACCAGACTGATATACATTTTCTTAATTTGCTGGGCAAATAATTTGTAAGCCGGATAACTTGGTTTGTTGGCAGCAGGTAAAGGAGTGTGTGGGGTGGTGGTGGGGGAGGGGGGCTGGCCATAGCCGCTTACAATAGATAGATAATTAAAGATGGCGACCTCATCACTAGGCCTGTAGAAGGGCCTGATTGGCTTGGTGAATTCCTACCAGGTTCTTGAATTCTACTTGTGTTTGTGCATGTCTAATTAATTCTGACTGGGAATTCATTCCATAATATGCTGCCTTTGTAGATAGGGGCTCTTCTAAGTCTATTTGTGAGTAGTTTTGGAACTGTGAGGAGTGTAGCATCCCCCTGCCTGGTAACTCTGGTAGTATGGTCTATGTAGTTTTCAGTATTGGCTCCGATAAACATAAGAAGATGTGCATCTCTGCTTTGGCTCAAGTATGTGATATTAGATCTACTGTGCATCTCATTCAATGAGAGAACTTTGCCCTTATATACTATTCTAAGACCTCGGGTTTGGGTTCTCTGTAATTTATTTTCTTGTTGGTTTGTTAAAAGGCCATAGATTAAATCATTATAATCTATTATTGGCAGCATAGTTGATTTATACAGTTTGAGCGCTGTGTTCTCACTCATGTAACATCTTATTTGTCTAAAGGGTGCCATTCCCATACCTGTAATTTGGTTCAGCCTTGATAGTTGCTTGTTCACATTCAGTGTAGAGTCAAGTGTGGTTCCTAAGTATTTGTACAAGTTCACTTCTCTTAGCACTGCATTGCCTATACATCGCTCTATATTTTGTGCTTGAGATTTTCTAGATGTTGTTCGAAATATCACATATTCTGATTTGTGTGTGTTTAAGGTAAGTTTGTTATCAGCACACCAAATATTGACCTTTTTTAACACCTTGTTTACCATAGTAACTGCCAGAATAATGTTGTTATTGTGCACTGTGCACAATACTAATGCCGAGTGCCAGGATAGGTAGCGACAGGCATATATTTATTTTGCAAGTCATTGGTTTGACTTAGTCAAGATCCAAACCCTTGACCCTCTGTACTGGAAGCATTTGCCCGTACCGATTCGGCCACTGCATCCAATCGTATGTGTCTACAGTGGGCCATTCTTTAAAACTGGGCACGAAAGTGTGACATGGAAACCAAAAGTGAAAACCTTCCAAATAATAGCAAAAAACCTTCCACTACCTAATACAACATCCTATGAAGGTTTCGATGTTGTGCATATGTCAGAGTTGACAAAAATTAATTTCACTTTTTGAATTAGATCTTATACAAATTGAGCAATACATTAATATCACTCTTGTAATATGAAAATCAAAGACACATCCAGAAGCTCATTTTAACATATACAACATAGTCGAACAAGATTTTATTGATTACTGTTAAGCCGACAAGGTTATGACTTACAAGAAAAAAGTTTTAAAAAAAGTTTTAAAAAAAGTTTTAAAAAAAGGTTGGCTACATGCAGTGTAGTAGTCTGCACTGACCTCTCAGACAAGTAACCACATAGACAGGTAGGTGTGGGTAGGGTGGTGATATCAGGGAGCCTAGATGGTGTAATGGTTAGCACACTAGCCCGGAATGCAAAGAGATGTGGGTTGAGTCCCACTCTAGGTGCAATATTTCCCATTTTCATCACCCCCATGACAATAGCATAAATGTGCAAATTTTCACTTTTTCATATTAGCACAAATTCATATAAATAAGCTTTTAATTTCTTTCTTGGGATAACTTCAATAGCTGTACTATTGCTAACATACTTAATACACAGAGGATACACTAAATATTTGACTTGCGATCAATAAAAGAGAGAACAAATTATCAGCATTGTAATTTGGAAACCAAATATGTGGTGCCCAGTTGTATAGAATAATCCATGTATGTGCCACTCTGTGCTTACTGGTGGAACAACCACACGGAATGAGTTGAGCGTCCGTCTCCCGTTTTCGTAGATCGTGGGATTCCAATCCACCTCTTCAATCCCTGTTCAAGTTAAAACCAATGACTTAAAAATGTATACTTGTCGCTTCCTAGCCAGGCACTTGGTATTATTAGGAGTGGTTGGCTCAGTGTCAAGATAATGTGACTGAGTGGGATATTGGGTCATGGTGCTGGCGGCATGATTTCCCAGTGGGGCAGTCGTGAGTGTGCATTGTCACAAATCGTTACCCGTCCTGATATGACCTTACATGACCTTGGGACGTAAAACTCCAACAACCACCCAACGACTGGTGGAAGTAAATTGTCTGCTGCCTCAGTGGACTCCTCACCATCCCGAGCAGACCCTCATTCAGCACTGGCGTTCTGTGGAACCCGAGCAGGCGTCCAAGACAATATGGTTTGTCGCAATTAAGCCAAAGTGTCAAAAATAGCCTTCAGTATGGTGGAGGTTTTTTTCAAACCGAATGACTGCCGCTAGGGCCAGTTTGAATATCCATCCTAGGACGCCAATGGAAGGTAGCCATGCCAAAATGAACCAATGGAAGGTAACCATGCCAAAATTAACCAGATGATACACGTAACAACCACATGCAATCCCATGATATGTAAATATGAGTAGGCTAGTCTAGTAATAAGAGTAGACAAAATCAAATATATATATACCAACTTTTTAGTGCTGTCCTGCCTCACTGGGAGACCAGGCTGCCAGCACCATGACCTGATATCCCACTCAGTCACATTAGTGACACTGAGCCAACCAGTCCTTGCCCTATTCTAATAATGCCGAGTGCCTGGCTAGGAAATGACAAGTATACATACTTAAGTCATTTGGTTTGACTCGACCAGGGTTCGAACCCGTGGGTTCGAATCCCACGATCTACATAAATGGGAGACGGACGCCTCTGCACGTGTATGACCTCATTCACAGCAAACCTAAGTGGGAGTGTGCATGTGACGTCATGACAACGGTCCTATGCAGGCGTATGACGTTATTGAAAACAAGCCTCAGTGGGAGTGTGCATCTGACGTCATTAACAACGGTCCTATGCATGCATGGGATGTCATTCAAAACAAACCTAAGTGGGAGTTTGCATGTGCCATCATTGACACGGGTCCTATGCATGTGTATGATCTCATTCAAAACAAACCTAAGTGGGAGTGTGCATGTGACGTCATTGACAACGGTCCTGTGCAGGTGTGTGACATCATTCAATACAAGCATAGGCAGCCGTTTGATGTCATTCACACGAAGCCTATGCACATGTATGACGTCAATGACAACAACCATATGAAGGCATGTGACGTCATACACACCAATCATATGCAGGTATGTGACCCCATATACAGCAAACCTCATATGAAGTATACATAATTATCCAAATATTGTTAAGAATGCTATTGGTGGTTGATTGTGATTGCATGTTGTGGTGTGTTCTGTGGTTCTACATGATTGGTGGAGCGGCCTGGGGAGCCGGGTGGTATCCAACAAGTATGCGTAGTGGACATGCGCTGCAGGCAGCGGGTCACGGTAGAGGGAGATGGGTCAGTTGGCCTGTAGATCTTAAACTTTGTGAATAAAGAAAGGCGGGTTAATATTGTTAGCCAGAGGTATGAGCCAATTATATATATGTTGCGTTTCAAAGAATTACATATGTTATGGAGGCAACATGTTTAATTCGCGAACGAGGCAAGGTGTTCTCGCGCAGCACGTGACCCCCTCCCCACCCTCCAACCCCACACTTCTTGCCTGGCTCTCGCACTGGTCACTTCTAGCTCTCCCACCCACCCACCTGTTTCTATTAAGGGGTTAAGGGCTGATGCTCTGTTATTAGTTATCTTTGTTCTTCTTATCTGCTTGTACTCATTTATGTTATCTCTTATTCAGAACTTGGCATCATCATGACGCCCTTACTCACCTATACTGCCTCTGATGCTCGGAAGCCAGCCTTCCTCGTTAAACACTCATGCCAGTCGCACCACTGCTGAGCCAGCCTCATGCCAGCTTCAACCGGCTATGATTACATATTCAGGATATTTATATATATTATTGATATCATTATATATATTCTTCTGAATAAATACTGTGTGATAAACCTTGTCTGTTACCTTGTCTGAGTGATTCGAATTAATAATAGTTGTTATTATACTGTCCAGGGTCATGCTAAACATATTATTGATGATTTTATGCTGTATTGGCAGTAAATGCCATATATACAGTGAGTAATGTCTGCTTCAATTTCATTCTGTTTTTGTTATTCAACATTACCTTTATACATAAGCTAAAAGCTGGCAATCAATTATACAATTTGCCTCAGATGATAGGCATATATATTGTAAAAGCATAGAATCAAGTCTATAGCAATGGAAAGTAAAATTCTAATTAAGATACGCTAGTTCTGTAGTAGTATGTAATGAGCCCCACTACTAAAGAGCTGGCTAGACTGTGCTAACACTTGATTATCAGAGCTATCGGCAGGTGGCAGCACACTAACAGAGGCAGTCCATATGGTGGACTGTTCCACCTGTGGCTAGTGGCCAAACCCCCCCTTCAGAGGTTTCCTGTGACCTCGTTGGGTAGTCTTCTTCATAGTGTCCTTCCACCAGTTATCTCAAGGGATTTTCGAGCAGAGGTATGATCTTCATTTGTGGGACTTGCTCTCGGTGGTGGATGGTGGTAGCAGGATTTGCAATCAGATAGCTGATTCCCAGGGCTGTGATATGGATGCTCCTGCTGTGGCCAGTTTGTTGATAGAAAGCCCAGGCCTACACTTTTACCAACCCAAGGGATTTTTAGCCCACACACCACATAGACATGGTATGAGAGCAACCGGCCTTTGATGACGCTGTACGTTATACACAGCGGTGGAAATCCACATTGGCAGAGGTGGGGGGGGGCACAGGGACTCGAACCACCAACCCTCAGATCAGGCATCTGACCTAGAAAAAAGTCAGACACTCTAACTAACCACTCCGCCACCGAGAACAGGTCACTGCTATTCTGACCTTGGTCGAATAAACCAGGGGCGGACACTGAGATTTGAAGCAACTGCGGTGTTACCTCTTTATTACTGAGATGGAACAGAAACTTGCTCATAACATATACGTACGAATAGCTATAGCACATGTTTCCCAGTAAGGACATATATGTAAGCGTATATATTTAGGATTTCAGCTAACTTCTATTACATTTACTCACCACTACCTGGAAATCCACCAGTGCTTTTTGGGTTAAACAATAGATTTAGAGATGTTGCTAATGAAATATGGTATCATCTGACTGGAACAGGATACCTAACAGTAACACTATCAGTACTGTCTGCCAAAGACCCTATAATACTAAGACGGCTCACTCCCTATCTCTCCCATGGTAATGTAAATTGTGCAGTGCCACCTTGTGGTGGGTTTGATCAGCCCAGCTGCTGGTTGGTGTTTCACATGTAAACACATACAATTATATTATACATGAGATAGGTAAGTATGAATACACATCAATAGGAAATTGCTATGAACAAATACACATCATCATCAGCATCATCATCAGCATCGGCATCATCACACATCTTTCACATTCATATATACATTTATACATATAATATAGCACCTGTTTAACCAAGAGAACAGCCAGCGCACCAAGTGGTGGGTTTGATCATTTTGATTACACAGTACAGGCTGAGTGAGCCGTCTTAGTATTATAGGGTCTTTGTATCTGCGTAACATCATAGAATATTAGATAACATATCTATATTTAGACACACAGCTTTGCAATGCCATACTCCATTTCGGGAAGCTAAATAACAATGCGACATGAATTTGTACTAACCTGAGGCCATGGAGCTACGAGCGTTACAAGCATACGTAGTCTTCACCTACAAAAGGGATAACAGATACAGTTTATCAACAGATCTAAACGGATAAATTATTTATTCTTAAAGGGCCAGTAACATGACCGAGCCAACCTATTTTCTAATAGTTAATTAGATGTTTGTTTATTGTTGTTTTACGTCCTAGCAACATCTAAGGTCATATCAGGATGGGTACCGACTTGTGACAATACACACTCATGGGGATTTTATAGTGCTGCCACACTGGGAGACCAGGCTGTCAGCACCATGACCTGATATCCCACTCAGTCACATTATCCTGCCACTGAGGTAACCAGTCCTTGACCTCTCCTAATAATGCCGAGTGCATGGTTAGGATGCGACAAGTATCAATTTTTAAGTCATTGGTTTGACTCGACCAGGGTTCGAACCCACGAACCCACTATCTACCAACACGGGAGACGGATGCTCTAACTCATTTGGCCATCCCATCTGGTTAAGCTATGACTGACTGATTACTATTGGGCAAGTGAATAATTTTCTACTTGCCCGAGTGGCAAAACTATTTTCCCAAGCCCAAGTCAGCCAATTGAAACTGAAATCTGCTACTGCAGATCAGAAAAATAATAACTTGCACATTCGGGCAGGTTAGTGAGAACTTCAGGTGCTGGACCGACAAAAATAGGTGCCCCGGGAAACCAGGCAGTCCTTATTGTCCTACAATCAATCAATAGTTCCATCCTCTAGTCGAGGGTTGGATGCAATGGTTCTCCACTTGTCCCGATGGTGTGCTGTTCTGATAGACTGTGAATAATTGAAGCCTGTCCACTGTGAAATATTTGTAAACCATGATGTTATTGGTCTCCCTCTCCCTCTGCTGCCATTCACCTTCCCTTCCAACAATGTAATGTACTATTCAGGCCGATTGTCCTACACTGTTTGATATAATCTGGAAGATCAGAGGCCTTACACAGGGTGGGAGGCGGGGAGTGGGGGGGGGTGTGGAGTACCTTTAGTCAATGAACTAAATGTACTTCGAAAAGAATTCAAAATAGTGCAATCACCTGGTGGCAAGATGTAACACTAGTTTGATTCTTTTCTGCCTTCAATTCTCCACATCAGACTTCACAAAGTGTGCAATTAGAACCGCCAAGTGGTCTATGGCAAGGTAATCAGCAAATGTTCCTTTTCAAGTCTAGGCCTTATTAAGGCCTGGTGCCTTACTTTTGTCCATCAAAAGATAATTTCAAGAACTACCCCCTCCCATCTCTTCCCCTCTCCTTCCCGGGCCTGCTTCCTTTCGCCCTCCCTTCACCCTTCCCTCTCTCTCTTCCCCTCCCCCGCTCTCTATTCCTCTCCCTCTTCCACACTTACTTCCCTTCGACCTCCCTTCACCCTTCCCTCTCTCTCCACTCCCCTCCCTCTTCCGGCCTTCCTTCCTTTCTCCCTCCCTTCCCCGTTCACTCTCCCTCGTGCCCCTTTCACTTCCCTTATCGCCCCTCTCTTCCCCCTTTCTCCCTATCCTGTCCCTCACTCTTCCCCCTTTCTGCTTCCCCTCCCCCTCCCTTTATCACATCATACCGGACCCTTCCCTCCCTAGCTGATGGCTCCTTCCCTATCTTCCACCTCACCACTCTTATTTCTCCCCCCCTTCCTACCCTTCCTCCCCGTGTTTCACCTCACAACCCTCCTTCCCCCCCCCCCTTCCCACCCTCCCTCCTCGTGTTTCACCTCACTCCCCTCCTTTCGCCGCCCTCCTACCCTCCTATATATTCTATCAATTATTAATGAAACTTTTCTTTTTTTATGGGAATTTGTTTCCCTTGAACACAAATATATGATTGGGAGCTTTCTAATTTAATGAGTGTCTATTGGCACATCATTGATTTTCTGCTTTTACAGGTAAAAGCGATGGTTTGAACAAAAAACTAACATTTCTCACCATGAATATGGCTTAGGCTTATGCTGCCGACATGGTGTAAAGCCACCACCAATCAATCAAATAATCAACCTACCCTGTTTCATCTCACACACCTCCTTACTCCCCCGCCTACCCTCCCTCCCCGTGTTTCATCTCACACCCCTCCTTTCTCCGCCCTCAGACCCTCCTTCCCTGGGTTTCACCACTCTCCTTTCTCCCCCATCATACCCTCCCTCCCCGTGTTTCACCTCACACCCCTCCTTTCTCCCCCTCCTACCCTCCCTCCCCGTCTTTCACCTCACACCCCTCCTTTCTCCCCTCCGACCCTCCCTCCCCGTGTTTCACCTCACTCCCCTCCTCCCCCCCCCCCCTCCTACCCTCCATCCGCTGACACTGAGCTAACCAATCCTTGCCCTATCCTATGAATGCTGAGCGCCTGGCTAGGAAGTGAAAAGTATCAATTTTAAAGTCATTGGTTTTACTCGACCGGGAACCGGACTCCCGACCTTCCACACCCGATACCTGTGCCCTACCGAATAGGTCATTCGCAACCGGTGTTAATCAATGAACTTTAGTGAGGAACTTACTGTGTCGCGAATGTGACAAGCAACAGTAAATGGCCAGCTAGGTCATAATTCACAAGACGACAAGGGACTACATGGAATGTGATATTTATTTAGTCGATAAGTAACAGTAGAATGTCAGTTCAAGTCAAATGAGGTGCTATCGACAGTTATAGATTCAAGTCGAAAGATCCAGGCACTCAACCATACCGACCTAAAGCCATACGAGTGTAGGGATGGGTGGGTGGCCAAGAAAAGGCGAGTGATGTTGATGGTCCAGCGCTTCAGCGACAAGTGCTTTAGACGGCGCAGGGCGCTATTGAAGGTGATATCACAGCACAGGTTCATTAAGTTCACTATAGGTGGCGCCATAGCGGACAGGGAGCAGCATGTGGTGACACCTCACATGGTGGTTGGAACAGGCATTGGAGTGTCGACCGGAAGTGAGGTCAGGGTTCAAAGAGTACAGTGTAGGGAACGCATGCGTAGCTCACTGAATGGAAGGCGACAACACCATCTGTTCCTTATGGCATGCAAATGACCCATGTTGCCTTGACAACATGTGCAATTTCCAAGTTTCATTGTATTTCATTGTATTTCCAATTTTAATCAACCCCGGCAATTAACTTACATTAACTGAAACTATTAATTTGTTTTCATAATATCTCCAGCTGTCACCACCATCTTATGATGTCATCAAAACAGTGCTTCTTCAGTCAAAATACTGGTTGTAGAGCATTTAAAAATTGTGAATTTCCTCATAGCAGGAAGGTCGACTTGGAAGCCTTTTGACAATGGTGGTGGTTGGGGTGGGGGGCGGGGGTGCGGGGGGAGGGAAATCACAAATGTGATAATTCCCTGCAGCAGTAGGCCCAGGCCGGGGGGGGCATGTAATAATGAACAAGTCAATATTAATGCCGAGACCCAAACAGGACAATTCCACGGGAGCAACAAATTGTGTTTGTTTATTGATGTTTTATGTCCTAGCAACATCTAAGGCCATATCAAGACGGGTACCGACTTGTGACAGTACGCACTCATGGCAATTTTATAGTGCTGCCCTACTGGGAAATCAGGCTGCCGGCACCATGACCCGATATCCCACTCAATCACATTATCCTGACACAGAGCTCACCAGTCCTTGCCCTATCCTAATAATGCTGAGCACCAGGCTAGGAAGCGACAAGTATCAATTTTTAAGTCATTGGCTTGACTCGGCCGGGAACCAAACTCGCAAACTCCCGATCTTCCACACACGAGGCCTGTGCTCTACCCATTCGGCCACCGTGCCCGGTGGAGCAACAATTTGAATTAGGATCTCAAATAAATGAGTTTGAGCTTCTCAGCGTCGCTATTATATGAACACTCATTGTTCTCCTGAGGGATTGTCTGAGTTGGGTTGTGTCTTTTGCAAAATAAATGAGGAAGAGTTGAGGAAGCCACGTAGACAGGTAGACGTGAATAGGTTGACTGCATCAGGGAGCCTACTTTTTAAAACTTCTTAGTAAATATTTATTATTCATCTGAATACGATCTTTATTCAGCGCCGAAGGACTGGTCTTGCAAACATTCTTAACTTCAGTTATTGACAAAAGGGATCCTAGATTTTCTTATTCGAGTACATTTTTGTTGTATTCATCTGAATGCAATCTTTATTCAGTGCCGAACCACTGGCATTCCAGCCATACTTAACTTCAACCATTTACACTATTTAAATACAAGCACTACTTTAAGATAATACGATATTGTTATTGTATTTGTGTGTCGCCCTGTACATGCATACACTATGCCGCCGCCTCCTCCTTGCTCTTCCCCTTCTTGCCCTTCTTCACCAGAGCTGCTGCTGTCGTCGCCACAGCCTCCGCGGCCGCCTCGGCTGACTTCACTGTGTAGATGATCTGGGAGTGGTGCTTCACCACCTTTGCGATCAGCTCCTGCAGAGCGAAGTGGGCCAGCGACCAGCAGACTTTGAGCCTCTCGGATACAACAGAGGGCGTGATGAACTTGTCGTGTGTTGCCTTGACGAACAGCTCCAGGTTGTTCAGTTTGTCGCGAACGTTACATTCAGGTAATTAAAGCTGCATTGTCCAATGAAGTATCACACTATGGTGGGAGAGTTTTGGCGTGCTTGGCAAAACTAATTTGATGTGTTTATACTTCAAATATCACAAAAGTTAGCCATTTCAGATAAAAGTTACTTCAAAGTAAAATACGGTAGATTACAAGAATCGATTTAATATTGCCATGGGGGCTGATGAAAATGGGAAATATTGGGCCTAGAGCGGGACTCGAACCCACATCTCTTTGCATTCCGGGCCAGTGTGCTAAGCATTACACCACCTAGGCTCCCTGATATCACCACACTACCCACGCCTACCTGTCTATGGAGTTACTTGCCTGAGAGGTCAGCGCAGACCACTACACTCGTCCCCGCTGGAATTGTAAGCCTTTTAATGCTTACAATTACACACATACAGGCAATGCACTAACACATACATACATAGGGTAGGTTCAACAACTATACATCGCATAGCTTGTACAGGATCATGGTCACGGCAACCAGTGTCATGGGGGTGATGAAAATGAGAAATATTGTGCCTAGAGCGGGACTCGAACCCACATCTCTTTGCATTCCAGGCCAGTGTGCTAACCATTACACCACCTAGGGTCCCTGATATCACCACACTACCCACGCCTACCTGTCTATGGAGTTACTTGCCTGAGAGGTCAGTGCAGACCACTACACTCGTCCCCGCTGGAATTGTAAGTCTTGTAATGCTTACAATTACACACATACAGGCAATGCACTAACACATACATACACAGGGTAGGTTCAACAACTATACATCGCATAGCTTGTACAGGATCATGGTCACGGCAACCAGTGTCATGGGGGTGATGAAAATGAGAAATATTGTGCCTAGAGCAGGACTCGAACCCACATCTCTTTGCATTCCGGGCCAGTGTGCTAACCATTACACCACCTAGGGTCCCTGATATCACCACACTACCCACGCCTACCTGTCTATGTGGTTACTTGCCTGAGAGGTCAGTGCAGACCACTACAATATATTTATTTCAGAAAAAAAGGCCGAAACTCAAAACCATCGGACTATGCAACGTTAAGTGTTTGGTTATCTGGTCGGGACCACACATTCGGTGTAAGCATTTACATATAGGTGGTCTTTTAGATAGGTCTCCGTGTAGGGTGCAGTCTGGGTGTAGTCTGCGCATACTCTGAGAATGGGGATGCATGACGGGATATTGCATAATGTGTGGCAGGCTTAAATCTACAAAATCTACAGGATCCAATGGTTTTGAGTTTCTCCCAGTTTTTTGTTTGTTTTTGTTGTTTATTTTAGACAAATAAGGTTGGTCATTATATTCTACATTACTTTGGTTTGAAGTAACTTATCTTAAATGGCTAACTTTGAACATATTTGAAGTACAATCATGCCTAGATTAATTTTGGCATGCACGTCAAAATGTTAAAAGACTTTAGTAGTAACAGATTCTACTAAACTGAGTTAGTGATTACACCGGTATCCAAGTTAGATATGTAGCATCAAATCTAGATTAAATGCTTTGGTTTAGAACATTTGAAGCAAAGGAAATTTGTTTTATTCAACGACTCCTCTAAAGCACATTCATTTATATTGTTGGGTATTGGCAAACATATGGTTATTCTGACAGATTTCTTTGGAGGAAACCCGCTGCACCACATAGGCCACTCTTTCCGATAAGGGGTCTTTTATATGTACTTTCCCCCAGACACGACAGCACATAGAACACAGCCTTTGATGAACCAGTTGTAGACCACAGGTTGGAATGGAAAATATCCCAGACTGCAAATGTGTCCACTGAGCAGGATTGATAGGATAACCCACACCTTCACAGGTGGACACTCTACCGCCTGAGCTACGTCCAGCTCCGTTCAACCTCTGAATCTGAAGCCTTCATCGGACTATGCAGCTTTAAGCAACTGAAGTGTGTTTGTTTGTTGTTGTTTTACGTCCTGCCAACATCTAAGGTCATATCAGGATGGGTACCGACCTGTGACAGTGTGCACTCATGGCAACATTATAGTGCTGCCACACTGGGAAGCCAGGCAACCAGCACCATGACCTGTTATCCCACTAAGCCATATTATCCCGGCACTGAGCCAACCAGTCCTTGCCCTATCGTAATAATACCAAGCACCTGTCTAGGAAGTGACAAGTATACATATTTAAGTCATCGGTTTGACTGGACCAGGGTTCGAACCCATGGTCCCATGGTCTACCAACACGGGAGACAGATGCTCTAACTCATTCGGCCATCCCATCTGGTGTGAAGCAACTGAAAGGCTGGTCATCAGGGTAGCGCTGTTGGCCAATTGATGTAGGACATTGTAAATAAAGGACGGTTGTGGATTCAGACTCTGTCACACCTCGCCGGATTAAGGAAACGGAAAGAAACCAAACAAAGTCTGTTGATATCCGGCAAAGTCCGGTCTGTGTCCATTGCATATCCATTCCATATCCGTTGAAATCCGGCCCGATCCAAGTCCCGGTACAAGTCTTGGAATATGCACAAAACTTGGAATGGATGCAGCCGGATTGACGTCTATGGTTTTTGTCCCGTTTGAGTTTGTTTTGCCTGTTGGCTATCCGTTCATGTCCGTTTCATGTCCGTTTCATGTCCGTTTCATCATGTCCGTTTCATGTCCGTTCGTCTAGCGGCCTTTGACCCAATATCGCAGCATTTTGACACATTTTAATACATTTTGATACTTGTCACGCCCAAACACCACCAGACTAGACAATTCTGTTGATTGCTCAATTCAGCGAGGTGTGACAGGGACATACGTGTTGTGTATCTGGAAAGGTTGCCGACTTGCATATTTAAATTTGCGGTCTCCAACCACCGAAGATGCAAACAAGGATAGTTAGCTAAAATACTGTATGGCTCAACATGTCATAGGGAAATTACAAGAAGAGGAGGAGGAGGAGAGTTAAGCCCCAGTCAAACCTCACCAGATTAGAGGAAACGGACAGAAACCGGACACTGTCCGGTGAAATACGGCAATGTATGGTTTATATACGGTACCTATCCGGCGTGTCCATTCTATCTCCGGTGGTGTCCGGCGGTGTCTGGCGGTGTCCGGTACACGTTTTGAACATGCACAAAACTTGTACCGGACACTGCCGGACTGATGTCTATGGTTGATGTCCGTTTTAAGTCCGTTTTGTCTGTTTTGTCCTTTACATGACCGGTACCCATCCGTTACGTTTCCGGTTTGCTTCCTGCAATGTCCGTTGATGGTGTTTTTTTTTTTTTTTTTGTTGGTTGATTTTTTAATTTATTGCGGGAATTCGGTCAGTATATGTTTTATGCGTGTCCGTGAACAATCCGTTATGTCTGGTTAAAATTCGGTTTTCGTCCGGTTATCATCCGGTGGCTATTCGTTAATGTACGTTCCTTGTCCGTTTAGCGTTTGTTTCATACGGTACATTTTGATACCGAACACCACCGGACTAGACAATTCTTTGTCCGGTGATGTCCGGTACTCAGTCCGGTAAGGTTTGACTGGGCCTTTAGTGTTGGAGAAGGTCCTGACCTCTGTGCCAAGGAGCCACACGCACCGGTGGGGGTGGGCAGGTTAATATATATTCACCTATAGATTGGATCAGGGAGCCTAGGTACTGTTGTAGTCCAGACATGAGCCTCACCACCACGCGGTGGCGGGAGAGACTATGCCACCTACTGTTGCTCTGCTTTTGCGACAGGTGGTGGCAGGGTAGCCGGATGGTGGGTCCATGGGTGGATGGCCCCATACTGCATCCGGCTAGCGGCCCCCACCCCAACCCTGAGAGGTTACCAGCGACCTGGCTGGTCAGGGGGCGGGTCACTTGGTTCGGTGTCACAACAGTGGGCGGACATACTAGAAATAAACATGGACGCATATGAGACTGTCTCAAAAGGTGCTAAGCAATATGGGACGAAACTTTGTCCATTGTAACGATTAACATATTATCTGCTTATGCATTTGCTCAGGATAAACTGATTTGTTTTTTACATGGTATTTCATAATCCCAATAGAATACAAATTGATTTGAAGCAAATGACCTTGTGTTTTAAGTGAAACCGTTTCTGTGCTGTTTTGTTGGAATCATTACAATGGACAAAAAAAAAAAGAATTATCACCTTTTGAGACAGGCTCATATGTTACTTGTTGTTGTCGTCTTTCCGTCTTGCCTACAAGAAACAGACCAGGCGAACCGGCCGTACGCAGCCTCTCACATTACTGTAATGGTTAGCATGGTAGCCCCGGAATGGCAATAAGTGCGGGTTCGAATCCTGCTCTAGGGACAAATATTTCCTATTTTCATCCCCCCCACTAACAGTAGTAACTGAACTCATTAATTATTAATATACTACTGGTCAGGGCAATCGCCTCGTAATGCCATTAATTTAGGTTCTAGACCTCAAATAGGCATACTATTTCTCCTTCGGCTAAGACATGATGGTATTGGTGCTAAGACCAGGATTCTGGACAAGGCCTGTGTTACGTGGATGGCAAACCTTACCTGTTTGCATGGAAGCATACGCATTAGAGCAACTTAAGGCCCTGTCACAAATCATCGGATTGGGGGAAACGGAAAGAAACCGAACAAAGTTCGTTGATATCCGGCAAAGTCCGGTTTGTGTCCATACAAGTTTTGAACACAACTCGGAACGGATGCCACCAGATTGACGTCTATGGCTCTTGCCCGATTTGAGTTTGTTTCGTCCATTGGCTACCCGTTCATGTCCGTTTCATATTCGTTTCATGTCAGTTCCATGTCCGTTTCATGTCCGTTTCATGTCCGTTTCATGTCCGTTCCATGTCCGTTTCATGTCCGTTTCATGTCCGTTTCATGTCCGTTTCATGTCCGTTTCATGTCCTTTCGTCCAGTGGCCTTTGACCCGATATCGCAATACTTTGACACATTTTAATACATTTTGATACTTATCACACCCGAACACCACCGGACTAGACAATTCTGTTAGTAGCTCAATCCGGCATAGTGTGACAGGCACTTTAGGGACGATCCATTTAAAAGACTAATGGGGCTGTCACACTACGACGCTTCTCGCCGGCGACTGGTCAACGTGTGGTGTTTTTGGGCGATAATTAGTGAATTATATAGAAACGCTGGGAGCGCGTTATCCGCGCGTCGGTACACTATCTTTGACGTTGATGGTCGGCGGACAACGTCGGCGCGCGTTGCCGGTCGCCCAAGGTTTTAAGCTTGTCAAAAAAAAACAGCGATCGACAACGCGCGCAAATATATGGATAAGGACGTTAGGCTCGCGTCGCGCTGCGTTGGACGCGCCAGAATAACGTTATGGGAACGCTAGGAAGACGGCGCGCGCGCGGGAGGGCCGTTGCTCACATGTTGCTGTGTGTGTCTCTGGGTGTGTATGTGTGTGTCTCTGTGTGTGTATCTGTGTGTGTCTCTGTGTGTGTCTCTGTATGTGTCTCTGTGTCTGTCTCTGTATGTGTCTCTGTGTCTCTGTGTATGTCTCTGTATGTGTCTCTGTGTCTCTGTGTATGTCTCTGTATGTGTATCTGTCTGTGTATCTGTGTGTGTCTCTATCTGTGTATATGTGTCTGTCTCTGTATGTGTCTCTGTACCTCTGTGTATGTCTCTGTATGTGTCTCTGTGTATGTATCTGTATGTGTCTATGTATGTGTCTCTGTCTTTGTCTCTGTCTGTGTCTCTGTCTGTGTATCTGTTTGTGTCTATGTATGTGTCTCTGTATGTCTATTTGTAGTTGTCTCTGTATGTGTCTCTGTCTGTGTCTATGTTTGTGTATGTGTCTCTGTATGTGTATATGTATGTGTCTCTGTCGGTGTCTCTGTATGTGTCTCTGTCTCTGTATGTGTGTGTGTCTCTGTGTCTGTGTGTGTGTCTCTGTGTCTGTGTGTGTGTCTGTGTGTCTGAGTCTGTGTGTGTGTCTATGTGTCTGTGTCTCTGTGTCTCTGTGTGTCTGAGTCTCTGTGTGTGTCTCTGTGTCTCGGTGTGTGTCTCTGTGTCTCGGTGTGTGTCTCTGTGTCTCTGGGTATCTGTGTGTGTGTCTATGTGTGTCTATGTCTCTGTGTCTCAGAGAGAGAGAGAAACAGAGACACAGACAGAGACACAGACAGAGAGACATACAGAGACACACACAGAGACACACACAGAGACACATACAGAGACACATACACAGAGACACAGACAGAGACACAGACAGAGACACAGACAGAGACACATACACAGAGACACAGACAGAGACACATACACAGAGACACAGACAGAGACACAGACACACAGACAGAGACACATACACAGAGACACAGACAGAGACACAGACAGAGACACAGACACACACAGAGACACACACAGAGACACACACAGAGACACACACAGAGACACAAACACAGCGCGCCGATATACGTTACCACAACGTTGGCCGCGCGCTACTAACACGCTGCGCCAACGTCCAATTTCACCATATTTCCCCTAAATCTTTAACGTTTCTCGACGCGCAAGATAGTACTTTCAACGCTGACGGGTCGCCGAGAGAAGCGTCGTAGTGTGACAGGCCCATTAGAATACCAGGTCATGACGTAAGCGCCAGTCAGACCTCACCGGATTGAGGAACCGGATAGAAAATGGACACTGTCCGGTGAAATACGGCAATGTACGGTTTATATACATTCTGGCATCCGGCGTGTCCATTATCTGTCTGGTGGTGTCCAGCGGGGTTCGGTACAGGTTTCGAACATGCACAAAACTTGTACCAGACACCACCGGACTGAAGTGTACGGTTGGTGTCCGTTTTAAGTCTGTTTATTTCCATTTGTCCATTTTGTCCGTTTCATGTCTGTTACTCATCCGTTAGGTCTCCGGTTTGTATCCTGAAGAGTCCGTTGACTGTGCTGCGGGAATTCGGTCCGTTGGTTTTTGGTGCGTCCGTGAACTGTCTGGTAGGTGTCCAGTAGGTCTCCGGTAGGTGTCCGGTTGGTGTCCGTTTGGTGTCCGGTCCGTCCGTTTGACACTCATTTGCCATCCGGTTCTCGTCCGGTTCTCGTCCGGTATTCGTTAATGTACGTTTCTTGTCTGTTTAGTGTATGTTTTATCTAGCGGCAGTTGCAACAGTTCAACCCCGGACACCACCGGACTAGATAATTCTCCGGTGGTGTCCGGTACTCAGTACGGTAAGGTTTGACTGGGCGTTGAGGCATGCTGGGTATAATGATTCTAGTTAGATCACACAGCTCACGGTTTGCACACGTTCATTACAAGGGGGACGAGTGTAGTTGTCGGCACTGCCATCCCCTGCAAGGAACCGCATAGCCAGGAAGGCATGGATATGGTGATTGCATCAGGGCGCCTAGATACACTAATGGTTATGACACTATCCCTAAAATGGCAACAAGTGTACGTTAAAATCCCGCTCTTGGAGCAATGCTTCCTTTGACTGCATCGATCCAATGATACTTGTTGCCATGACCAGGATCCTTCACAAGCTATACGCTTAATTGTTGATGAACCTACCCTGTGTGTATATTTAAGTGCATTGTCTGTATGTGTGTAATCGTAAGCATTATGGGCCTGTCACATTACGACGCTTCTCGCCAGCGGGCCGCCAACCGGAAAAATCACTTTTCATTGTCGAGACGCGTCAAACTTTTCGGTGTCAGCGCAACATATTAGTAGCGTGCGGCCAACCTTGTGAGAAAAAAACCAAAGAAGTTTGGCGCGCCGTCCTGATATGACCTTAGATGTTGCTAGGATGTAAAACAACAAAGCAACAGTTTGGCGCAATGTGTGGGAACGACCCTCATGTGCCCGCGGCATATGCCTAGCGTTTGCATAACGTTATTCCAGCGCGTTTAACGTATCTCAACGCGCCCCTAACGTCACCGTAATATTAGCACCCGCGCGGTGTCGCACGTCGAAAGTTTTGTGCAAGCACAAAACTTTGCCGATACCCTGATGTGCCCCGCCGACCGTCAGCGTCCATCAACAATAATTACCAAAGCACACCTACGCGCGTAACGTCCTGATGTATCCCGACGTTCCGCCAAAATATCACATCCATCGACGCGCGTTGGCGAGAAGCATCGTAATGTGACAGCACCATTAAACAACTTATGGACGTAAACCATGTGAAAGGCTTACAATTCCAGGGGGACAACATTTAATGCAGTAGTGTGCATTGACGTATCAGGCAAGAAGCCAGATATACAGGTAGGCGTAGATAGAGTGATGGCATCAGGGAGGGTAGTTCCATTTGTTTGCGATAACAGTGTATGCGGAGATGCCAACATTACGGGCCCAAACATAGAAAGATTTTAATATTTTATTAGCAAGATAAGTTTGTATGTGCCAACACGCGGCACGAAAATTGGATTTGTTTGTTTGTTTGTTGTTGTTTTACGTCCTAGCAACATCTAAGGTGATATCAGGACGGGTACTGACTTGTGACAGTGCACACTCATGGTGACTTTATAGTGCTGCCCCACTGGAAAACAAGACCGCCAGCACCATGACCTGATATCCCACTCAGTCACATTATCCTGACATTGAGCCAACCAGTCCTTGCCCTATCCTAATAATGCCGAGCGCCAGGTTAGGAAGTAACAAAGTATCAATTTTTAAGTCAATGGTTTGACTCAACCAGGGTTTGAACCCACGACCCCACGATCTACATGGGAGACGGATGCTCTAACTCAATCGGCCATCCCATCTGGTCACAACAATCGGACATATATCATGATATAGTAAAATCATACAATATATAATATGTATATATAATTATATTACATACTTGTTCATACAAGTCCCACCAGGTGTCCAACCATGTGTCTATGTGTCATTTTCTAAGCGCTGCTTTCCACTTTGAGCTGCTGATGTCTGTAAGCTGCTGTACGTAGCTGATTTTACCTTTCGTATTAGCATTATTTTTATGTGGGTGAGAGTTGCCAATATCAGAGCCTTTGGCATGTCCGTCTATGAATATAATCTGAACAGGCATTATTATTGTACCAATCTCATCATTAATAGCCGATTAGATAAGAGCCGCTAATAGATTCAGATCAGAACCGTCTGCTTTGTAATGAGTGTGGCGGAAATAGCAAGTCATCAGTTGTTTATTTCCGCAGTTGCCGACTCATTTCTACATCCGGTTATGTGATGACGTCATCCCGCGGCAGCTTTCCCCAAACGTATCAATTTTTATGTCATTGTTTTGAACCCTGGTCGAGTCAAACTAATAACTTAAAAATTGATACTTGTCACTTCCGAGCCAGCAACTCACAATTATTAGGATAGGGGAAGGAATGGTTGACTCAGTATCAGGATAATGTGACTGAGTGGGATATCAGTTAATGGTGCCGGCGGCCTGGTCTCTCAGTGGGGCAGCACTATAAATAATCACCAATGGTGTGCACTGTTACAAGTGGGTACCCGTCCTGATATGACCAAATATGTTGCCAGGATGTAAAACCTCAAGAACCAACCCCTAACAAGTCACTTCTAAAGATTTTCGACCGCCAAGGCACCCTCTGGCGGCGGTTGTCAAAAGTACTATTTTGGATAACAGCTCACGGTGCGACATGCTCTGTGGAAAAGGTACCATAGAGGATTTCCACCACCAAAAACCCCACCAATATGCTAGAAATAATGCAGCAAATAATGCAGCAGTATGTGTTATTTATTAATGAGCCCCTCACAAAAACCAATGACATGAGTTGTCAGATTTTGGACGGTGTCTTTCTTTCATAAAGCTTCTAGCATTAAATCTGGTAGTAGTAATTTGCAAACATAAATCAATTTTAACACGCGCAAATCATAAATGGTACCCATGCATTGAGGTATTAGGGATGTAGAACTGTCAGCACTGATGGTAATTGTTAAAATGCTGACAAATAATTAATTCCCTGGTGTTCTCTGTGGCAGAGTGGTTAGAGTGTCTGACTTTTTTCTAGGTCGGACTCCTAATCTGAAGGTCGATGATTCAATTCGCTCTGCTCCCACCTCTGCCAATTTGGATTTCCACCGCTGTGTATAACTTACAGCGTCAGCAAAGGCCAGTTGCTCTCATACCATGGCTATGTGGCATGGGAGGTTAAAAATCCCTTTGGTCGGTAAAAGTGTAGGCTCAGGCTTTCTATGGACAAACTGTCTAATGGTGAAAACAAGTCTATTCAGACTTATCCATGGTAGGCAGTATAAATCTTCAAGAAAAAATAAAGAATGAATGAATGATTGGTTGATTATTGGAGTTTGATGTCATGGCAACATCTAAGGTCATATCAGGACGGGTACCGACTTGTGACAGTGCGCACTCATGGTGACTTTGTAGTGCTGCCCCACTAGAAAACCAGGCCGTCGGCACCATGACTCGATATCTCACTTAGTGACATTAACCTCACACTGAGTCCTTGCCCTGTCTTAATAATGCTGAGCTGGTGGCTAGGTTGATTGATTGATTGGTGGTTGCTTTACGCCATGTCGGCAGCATAGGCCATATTCACAACGAGAAATGTTTGTTTTTTGTTCAAACCATCACTAGCCAGCAGGCTAGGAAGCGACAAGTATCACTTTTATAAGCCATTGGTTTGACTTGACCCGGAACCGAACTCGCGACCTACTGCACATGAGGCCTCCTGACCTTTACCTCCTCCTGGCCTTTACATCCTCTTGACCGTTACATCCTCCTGGCCTTTACATCCTCCTGATCTTTATATCCTCCTGGCCTTTACATCCTCCTGACCTTTACATCCTCCTGGCATTACATCTCGTGGCCTTTACATCCTACCGACCTTTACATCCTCCTGACCTTTCCATCCTCCTGGCCTTTATCTCTTCCTGGCCTTTACAACCTCTTAGTCTGTACACCCTCCTGACCTTCACAGCTTCCTGGCCTTCATAGCTTCCTGGCCTTTACCTCATCCTGTTATTTACCTCATTCTGGCCTTTACATCCCCATGACCTTTACATCGTCATGGCCTTTACAGTCTCCTGGCATCTACATCCTCATGGCCTTTACCTCCTCCTGGTCTTTACCTCCTCCTGGCCTTTACCTCCTCCTGGCCTTTACCTCCTTGGGGTCTTTACCACTGCTTACATCCTACTGGCCTTTAGATCCCCCGGGCCTATACATCCTCATGGCCTTCACATCCTCCTGGCCTTGACCTCCTCCTGGCCTTTACATCATCCTGGCCTTTACATCATCCTGACCATCACATCCTCCTTGCCATCATAGCTTCCTCGCCTTTACCTCCTTCCTGGCCTTTACCTCCTTCTGCAACCCTACCCCCACCCCCACCCCCACCCCCACCCCCACCCCCACCCCCACCGACAACCCCATCCCTACCAGCCAACCCTTACCGGCCGCCCCCGGCTTTATCAGATCAGACGGCCGTTATGCAGGCTGGCCGGCCAGCTGGCCGGACAATCATTATCCCTGATTACCTCTGCAATACAATCCGCGACACCGGCACTGGGCCGTGTATACACAATAAGCAGGGTGGTAATGGGGAGGGCGCAGACATCTCAGCAAACCGCCTGACTTTTATAGCAGACTGCCTACACATTAGAATTAACTATGTAACGCCAGGTCTGTTCAGACTGCCATGCTGTATATGTGATGCAAAAGGAAGTATTATATTTAATACCGAACGGTGGTTAAGTATTAGGATCGTTCTGATCATTACTGATCTGTTAATCGGCGCTGCCAACGTGCATTGTTTGTGATGCTCAGCAACACGGGTAATTTGGCATTCGGACATGGCCATAGCCTCATAGCATTAAGAAAAAGCCTTATGCTGCCACCTATCGAGTAACGGCAATATTACCATATGAATTGTGCATCAGCACCGCCTATATTCACTTGTTTAATACAAAACTTGATTAATGCTAACTAATAACTTTACTGACCTGCCATCTGCAGTCGTTTACTGGAACTATTGCCCTTAAGCGCCTATATAAGGACTGATTCTATGGCGGTGAGTTCACTTCGACATGGCCACCGGAGGACACTGACTGGCTTTTTGAACTGCCACCCCACCCACCCCTACGTGACATATTTCTGTGGGGTATCGGGTTAAAACGTCTTGACCTCACTGTGCTTAACTTGTTTGAAACTAAACATTGTGCTCAATAGAAATTTGTTATTGAAAAATAAATCCAACCTTAAACCTATATGCTGTGTCGGTGTCAAATTATCATACTTCACTGTAGATAAAACATTCACCCGGTACTTGTAGTACATGGGTGACAATCAGCCTTATATAAAAACGGTCGAAAAATCGGCCTAATGAAATGAGTCTTCATGAGAGCCTAATTTCTAAATCTAAGAAGCAACATTTATTCTTTGTATATGTCTTCATGTTTACCCGCTACTTTTGAGTTGGAAAATATAATAAAACATATAATTTAATGCAATTTAAAAGTGAAATTGACGGTAGTCTCTGGCCGCCATCTTGGCTTTTTGCATTCTCACCCATTTCACCAACTCTGTGCCTATATGAGTAGCCATTTGATACTGGAGCTACAGTTTCTAGTTCATGTTCCATAATAAACTTATTTTCGCCCGTATTTACACTACGTTGTCCTTCACCCGTGTACTACAAGTACCGGGTGAATCTTTGATCTAACTTCACTGATGATTCACCATGTATGTGTTGTTAATAGCATGGCTTTTTTTGCCTATCGTACACATTCCATATTGATGTTCACGTTTTCTTTACTAACTTTGGTCACTTTGACCAGAGTGGCCCCCATTTTGAGTCACATAACCGTGATATGGTTTACCGCATAATAGTAGTAGCCCATCATGAGCTCCACTACCAGGGGCGTAGCTAGACCTTGAACGATGTGTACTCCTAATTTCAGCACAGGGTTTAGGGGGACGCATAAGCTTAAGCTGGCGGATTTTACACATTTTAGACTTGAGTTTTCGACACTTCAGACTACTACATGCCTCCTCTCTCTCTCTCTCTCTTTATTATTTTTTAATTTAACTTTTTTTGACAAAACGATGTGGACATTTTGGCGTATGCACATACGCCTAGCTATGCCCCTGACTACCATAAGGTGGACGTCTCGACTATGCTGACCCCTGGTGCTAAGATGAATCAACAGGTGGCAGCACCTTTTTACATTGTAACCAATCACTACACAGTCCTCACTGAAATTCCACCACTGTCAGATTGAGATGGGCAGAGGTGGGGGGGGGGGGTGTCTTGCAATTTGAAAGCATACATGTACATGTGACAATCTTCCAATCAGTTCGACCGGGTGTGGTGGCCGAATCGGTAGAGTGCAGGCCTCTTGTGTGGGTGCGGAAGGTTGGGAGTTTGGCTCCCGGTCGAATCAACCAATGACTTAACAATGTATATTTGTCACTTCCTAGACTGGTGCTCAGCATTAATAGGATAGGACAATGACTGGTTAGCTCAGTGTCAGGATAATGTGGCCGAGTGGGATATCGGGTCGTAGTGCTGGCGGTCTGATTTCCCAGTGATTGGTGATTTGTATCCAGCAATCCCCTCCCCTCATCCAAACTGTTGGGCCGTGTACAGTGTCCATGTTCTTTTTGGGGCGTTCTTTTCTCGTGTGTGTGTGTAATAACTATAGTAGATTGTACATGAGCATCACCACCATACAGTGGGGGCAGAGACTACACTGACCTCTGTTGCCCTTCTGAGGCAAGTAGATTGTACATGAGCATCACCACCATACAGTGGGGGCAGAGACTACACTGACCTCTGTTGCCCTTCTGAGGCAACAGGTGGCAGCAGCTTAGCCAGAGGTGGTCCCTGGGTGGACCGCCACTCTACGACTGGCTAGTAGCCACCACCTCAACTATGAGAGGTTATCGATGACCTGGCTGGCCAACGGGTGGGTCACTTGATGCCTGACCAGTGACTGTGCTGTAGCAGACCGAGAATAAAATCGAAAAAGCCGAAAGGAATTGCCGCTGGCATTTCTTCTGTTGCCATCACCATCCATAGATGTTCCATCCCAGACACAATGCGATGCGGTCTATCACATAACTAATATCTCTAAGATTCAGACATTGCTAGGAAAGAGCATATCGTAAGCCAGACACTCATGACTGAGACGTGAACAGAGAAGTCCAGGATCATATTAATCAGGAGAATCTCTTCCCCAGCACTGGTTCCCATGGTAACCACAATGACCATGATAACCATGGTTCTGGTTACCATGGTTATTATGGTTACCATGACTTGCAGTGGGATCACATTTTAACAAGATTCTGCTTCTTATATACCTTTTTTTCTCCTTTTTGTCCTTGATGATTTATAATGCATATCATGGTTAAGCCTGAATAGTCTTGTTTACACCATTGGACAGTTGGTATATAGGAATCCTGAGATTACACTTTTACCGACCCAAGGGATTTTTAACCTCCCAAAACACATAGATATGGTATGAGAGGAACAGGCCTTTGATGATGCTGTAAGTTATACACAGTGGTGGAAATCGAAATTGGCAGAGTTGATCGCATGGGGAATAGAACCACCAACCTTCAGATTAGGAGTCCAACCCAGAAACAAGTTACACACTCTAACCACTCCGCAAAGAGAACACACATATTAATCAGGATACAAAAAGCCCACAGGTGAGTAGTGTCTCTTCCTCCTTAAACACACTATGTCTCATTGTTATAATGCTTAGGTATGTTCTTCACTGAATATACCCAATTAATATACCTTTTTCACCACCAACCCGCCTGCGGACACCAGTGCGTCGTTGCGGAGATGAAAATGGGAAATATTGCGCCAAGAGCAGGATTTCGATCCTGTTGTATATATATGTAACAAGGCCGGGCTGCGTCCCGGGGGAGGTCACGTGACACAAGTAGCTGCTAGACTGGTGAGTGAAATAAAGGCAGTTGTTACACGAGACTCAAGGCGTTCGGGTGGTTGCTTGGTACATAACATGGTGTCAGATATCGGAACGGACTAAAATGGCGGCAGCTACATTGGCAGGATTAAAACCACCGAAAGAGCTTAACTTGGAGGGAAATCTATCTGTAAATTGGCGAAGTTGGATAACGGCATACGAGATATTTGTTGGCGCGGCAGGAATTACGAGTAAGCCGGAGAAGACACAATGTTTCATGTTTCTGCATGTTGCCGGTGCGGAAGCGCAGAAGGTATTTCCGACGCTTCAGATTGAAGACTCAGACCGTGAAAAGATACAGCCGTTAATTGCAGCATTTAAAGAATACTGCGAAAGTAAAACTAATGAGACGGTAGTTCGATACCAGTTTAACACATTCAACCAGAAGTCTCAGTCAATGGACACATATATTCGTGAATTGCGTCACAAAATTGCTTTTTGTGAGTACGGAGAGGTGGAAAATTCCATATTGAGAGATCGGTTAGTGAGTGGTGTGAGGGACAAACATTTGCGAGATAAACTACTTCAGACGCCAAAGCTGACGCTGGATAAATGTTTGGAAGTATGTCGAGTTAGTGAGTACAATGCAACTCAACTCGACACTATGCAAGAGGAAGCCGTGGACGCCATTAGCCAGTACAGCAGGCGCCGGACACGCCCACCAACAACACCGGCAGGACCGTGGCGCCGTACGCCGTCAACTGGCTATAACCAAGTACGTGTGAAGTGTTCACGCTGCAGTTACACGCATGGTCAGGCAAACTGCCCTGCCAAAGACAAGGAATGTGACGGGTGCGGGAAAATAGGGCACTTTGTGAAGGTGTGCCGAGGGCGACGAAGAGGCAATGCCCCTGTGAATGCTATTGAACTGGACAGGCGAGACACCAGAGAAGAATGGGAGCTTGCCAACTCCGAGGATGAGGACAAGGATCCGGATTTGTTCGTTGGCGCGATGGACGAGGATGATGAGACGGAGTCAGAGGATCTGTGGTATAAGACCATACGCATCGGTGAGACGAAGATCAGGTTCAAGCTGGATACAGGCTCCGAAGCTAACATTATACCGCTCAAAACATTCCAGGCGATGGGGACCGGAGGACTACAACCAGCGAGATGCAAGCTGATCATGTTCAGCGGGCATCGACTCCAACCGGAGGGAGAAGTGGAGCTGCACGTACGAGGAAAGGCAATCCGCTTCCAGGTTATGAACACTGGGTGCGCGATATTAGGAAAGAAGGCCTGTGTCGGTCTTAAACTCATCAACCGGGTGGACGCCATCGATCGACAGAAAACCGAGGCAGATAAAATGGTAAATAAGTTCACTGATGTATTTGAAGGGCTGGGGAAGATAAAGGTGAATGCTAAAATACATGTCAATCCTGAAATTACTCCTGTAATAGATCCACCTCGCCGAATTCCTCACGCTGTAGCAAATGAAGTCAAAAAGGAGTTAGATCGTATGGTTAGTATTGGAGTTATCGTACCCCAAATAGATCCCACACCGTGGGTAAACTCCATCACTGTGGTACGCAAGCCAGGGAAGATTCGGATCTGTTTGGATCCCACAAAGTTGAATCGAGCGATTCTCCGCAGTCCCTATCCCAATAAGACAGTAGAGCAGGTCGTAGCCAAAACAGCCGGGGCACAGTTTTTTTCGGTGTTGGACGCCAACAGCGGGTATTGGCAGATACAACTGGACGAACAGAGTTCGCTCCTATGTACGTTCAATACCCCCTGGGGGCGTTACCGATACACCCGGCTGCCTTTCGGCATCAAGACAGCGGGAGATATCTTCATTCAGGAGATGAACAGCATTTTTAGGGATATAAAAGGGGTTGAGGTCATAGCGGATGATATTTTGGTATTTGGCTCAACGTTAGAGCAGCATAACGACAGATTGCAGACAGTGTTAGAGAGGGCACGCCAGGTGGATCTAAAGCTAAATCCTAAAAAATCAAGCATATGCAAATCATCGGTTCGGTATGTAGGGCATGTGCTCACCAAAGATGGGTTAAAACCGAACCCTGATAGAGTTAGTGCCATTCTTGATATGCCAACGCCCACTGACAAGGCTGCAGTGCAGAGATTCTTAGGAATGATGAATTACGTCAGTAAATTTATACCAAGATTGTCCGAAGTGGCAAAACCACTAAGGGTGATTCTGGCCAAGGGAGTGGCATGGCATTGGGAATTGGCACAAGAAAAAGCATTTAAAGAGCTCAAAGCGTTATTAGTGAAGGCCCCTGTTCTCACATACTACGATGTATCGAAACCAATTGTTCTTGAAGTGGATGCATCTCAGTCAGGGCTTGGAGCAACGTTGTTCCAAGAACAAAGACCAGTAGCGATGGCTTCCAAAGCACTGGATGACACTCAGGCGAAATACGCGGTGATAGAAAAAGAATTACTGGCGATCTGTTTCGGCTGTAAACAATTTCATGAGTACATTTTTGGGAAAGAAGTTACAGTCGAAACAGATCATAAGCCACTCGTTAGCATAATGTTAAAACCGATAAATGGTCTGTCAGCCCGCATGCAGCGCATGCGAATGCGGCTCCAAAATTACAACCTAAATGTGGTTCATAAAAAAGGTATAAACATGTTCTTTTCAGATGCCCTGTCACGAGCCCATTCACCCCAGATAGAGCCTAGGGATCTGTTTGACAGCAACATCACGGTTGCAGCCATCGGGTTTGTCGATGAAGAGATAGAGAGGATCGCACACGAAACAAGAAATGATGAGACAATGCAACAATTGGCACACCTAACAAAAGAGGGATGGCCAAATAACACGAAAGAAATCAAACAAGGCGTAAAACCATACTATACGCACCGAAATGACATAACAATGCACAATGGGCTAATGATGAAAGGGGACCGAATTATTATTCCAAAATCAATGCAAAAAGACATGCTCAGTAAATTACATGAGTCCCATCTTGGGATCATTAAATGTAAACAACTGGCCCGTGATTATGTATACTGGCCAGGCATAGCAAAACAGATCGAGGACCAAATCAGTAGATGTCAGATCTGTCAGTCAGAAAGAAACATACCGAACGTTGAACCAATGATTTCGCATGAAATTCCTACAATTCCGTACGCGAAAATAGGTATTGACATGTGTCATTACCAGAATGCAAATTATTTAGTCATAATAGACTACTTTTCGAAATTTCCCGAAGTGGTAAAATTAAGGTCAACATCAAGTGCAGGCGTAATGGAGGTGTTAAAAGACATGTTTGGCAGATACGGGATTCCAGTAGAAATTGTATCCGATAATGGACCACAATTTAGTAGTGAGGAATATAGGCAATTTTCTAGGAAGTATGGGTTCAGGACCACTTTCTCAAGCCCACACTATCCGCGGAGTAATGGGCAAACGGAACGGTATGTGCAGACTGTAAAAAGCATGTTAAAGAAATCGATAAAAGACAACACGGACATTAACATAGCACTACTCGCATACCGAAATACCACGATTCCCGAGCTAGAGGCCTCTCCGGCGCAATTGTTCATGAGTCGGAAGTTAAGATCAAAAATACCTACAATAACCCAACAGTTGAGGCCAAGGGTCGTGGCAAATAGAAAAAGGCAAATACAAGTGAGGCAGTACAAACAAAGACAACAACATGACAAAAATGCTGGAAAAACACATAAGCAACTCAGAAAAGACGACCCAGTCAGGTACCTCACTCACGAGCGCAAGTGGGAAAAGGGTACAATTGTAGAGGCAAACCAAGCCCAATACCGTAAGTACATAATCAAAAGTACAGAGGGCCGATGTTTAACTAGGAACAGGCGACACGTAATACCCGCACCGATGGCATTAGAGTCGAACAATAACAGAAACGAACAAAACAGGCAGGGGGTACGTCAAGGTGGGGGGAGGCAAAGTGAGTTGAATGAAAATAAACATTATGTAACCAGGCACGGACGAACTGTGCGCCCAGTCGAACGGATTGGATATTGACACAGAAGGAAGCAAACTGACTAAAGCCTTCCGTGAGAACAATGAGTTGAGTTACTATGTAAAAGGTAATGATTTGTTAGAGTTCCCATTCATGATGATGATTACTTGTTGAATTAATGTTGTTTGTTTATTATAACCAAATTTGATAACATGATATCATTTATTTATTTAAAAAAAAAAAAAAAAAAAGATTTATTGAAAGAGAGATGTTGTATATATATGTAACAAGGCCGGGCTGCGTCCCGGGGGAGGTCACGTGACACAAGTAGCTGCTAGACTGGTGAGTGAAATAAAGGCAGTTGTTACACGAGACTCAAGGCGTTCGGGTGGTTGCTTGGTACATAACAGATCCCACATTTCTCACGATTCTGGGCCAGTGAGAAAGGGTTACACTATCTAGGCTGGTAAGGGTTACACTATCTAAGCTGCCTTGTGCAATCACCCTATCCATGCCTACATGTCTATGTGGCTACTTGTCTAAAGCCGTGTTCACACGGGCAACATCTAAAGCGATTCAGCCAAGGCGAATACTATGAATCGATTTAGCAGCGCATTCACACGGGCAGTACTTGGGCCGGAAATCGATATTACTATTATTAGTGCGTGGGCAAGTCCATACTAACCAGTGTCAGTTTGGCTTCGTCGACGTCGCCACGAGAGAGTGCGGGTTCGACCTAGATATGTATAAATTGAATTGTATTGTTTTGGAACGGTCAAAACTTCTGCTGGGCAGTGAAACCCTAAAAATAAATGATGAAAAAAATATCTGTGCACAGCTAGCGGTTTCATAGACCAAATTATATTATATAGTGTGACGTCCTTAATGTGCCTCAGTGCGTTCACACGGGCAAAATAAATTGATTCACAGAAATCGACTCACATAATAGACCTCCACAAGTCGTTTACAGTATCGGGATCACAGAAATCAATTCAGCCCTAATTCGACTCACATGCCCGTTCACACACGAAATGTAACCCAAACTAGGCAAGTCAATTTCTACGAATCGATTTACATTGCCCATGTGAACACGGCATAAGAGTAAGAGGTAACTGCAGACTACTAGTTGGTTGTTGGAGTTCTATGTCCTGGCAACATCTATGGTCATATCAGAACGGGTACCAACTTGTGACAATGCACAGTCATATCGTCTTCATAATGCTGACCCACTGGAAGACCAGGCCACCAGCACCATGACCTGATATCCCCCTCAGTCACATTATCCTGACACTGACCCAACCAGAGCTTGCCCTATCCTATTAATGCCGAGCGCCAGGCTAGGAAGCGACAAGTATCAATTTTTAAGTCATCGGTTTGACTTGACCAGGAAACGAATCCCACGATCTATGAAAAGGGGAGACGGATGCTCAACTCGTTTGGCCATCCCACCTGGTCACAAATTAATTTAGGACATCACAATGAGACCAGGTGGGACTTGGGTGCCGTCTAAATCATGCCGTTGTCGATTCCCCCTGCCCAGTTATCAGCTTACTGTGCATTGAATTGGGAACACTACAATGTACTGATCGGCACATTTGAATAGCTCTTCTTCAAATGTCCAGAAAATAATTACACAGTTTTGAACAATATAAAATTATAAAACATAATTACATTTTCTTTTTTTTTTCTTTTGAAGATTTATACTGCCTATCATGGATAAGTCTGAATAGTGTTGTTTTCACCATTAGACAGTTGGTCAATAGAAAACCAAACCTTACACTTTCACCAACCCAAGGGATTTCTAACCTATCACCCAACATAGACATGATATGAGAGCAACTGGCCTTTGATGACGCTGTAAGTTATACACAGCGGTGGAAATCCAAAGTGGCAGAGTGATGGCATGGGAAATCGAACCATAGTTTTGATTTTCTCAAATATACCATGAAAATAAGTAAGAATAATGTATGTTTATTGGGGGTTTGCATCCTAGCAATGTCTTCGGTCATATCGCGGCAGGTATCAATGTATGACAATACATGGCCATGATGGTTTTATAGTGCTTCCCCACTGGAGGACTGGGCTGCTGGCAGCATAACCAGATAGCCCACTCAGTCACCTTATCCTGATACTGAGCTAACCAGTCCTTGGCCTATTCTATTAATACTATGTTCCAGGCTAGGTCGTGATGAGTATAAATTTGGTAAGTCATTGCCTCGATTCGGTTGAACCAATGGCCTCTCGTAAGGGAAGCCGTCCAGCACTGTTATTGATTCATTTTTAACTTGAAAAGTCCTTTACAGTTGATTTTATTTATCGTATACCGCTTGTGATTTTACCACAGTTGTATGCTCTTTTGGCATACGTTGCTTTGCTCTATTTTACCTTTTTTTAAACGTAATTTCTTTGCTCAGATATTTGTAACCACTGTTTGACCCCATTAGCTGATGTTTACTGTTTGTGCTGGGGGGGGGGGGGGGGGCAGGTCGCTAAACAAATAAAATAAAGAAAACATCAATTCAGCAGCACCGTCTAGTGAATTGATGCGAGATATCACAAATTAGCAAGAAATGGATATCAAGTCAGGAACGCTGAATTATTGGTAAACTTTTGTGTGGGCGATGGACGGTTGGTTTAACTCAAATTTACTTATTTTTAAACGATGTCAATAAAAAGAACTGCTAACTGCCAACTCATGGGTAGTTAGTTCAGAGAAACGAATTGGTAGCAAATAGTTAGAATCTATACATAGTGTCGTGGGGGCGATGAAAATGGGAAATATTGCGCCTAGAGCGGGACTTGAACCCACATCTCTTTGCATTCCGGTGTTGCGGTTTCCGAGGCACACCGGTTTTCCAGGAACACATCCATTCAAATGCATTGTCAACGGCCGGGAGCAAATCTTCATACAGAAAAAGTCAATTATCTCTCAAATTACACCACCTAGAAACAAATCGCTTGGTACACATATAGAAAACATCTTTACCATAAAGATTATATTAAATTTATAAGGTTAGGGTTCTTGATTTCTAATAATTTTTGAATAAAAGTAATGTTTTGCACTGGGCATACCATCAAACTCAAGGCATTGTCAATGATCGTGAGCAATCTTCATACAGAAAATACAGAAAAAGTGAAATATCTCTACAACGACACCACCTAGAAAAAATCGCTTGGTACACATATAGAAAACATGTTTACGAAAAACATTATATTAAATGTATAAGGTTAGTGTTGATGCTGTTCGATGTTGACGCATGCGCAGAAGCGATGTGTCCCTGGTGTAAGGTATGCGTACAGTGCATATAGCTTGGGACTCGAGGGGATGACGTCATAGGTTCGAAGTAAATAAACCACTGACAGACTGGACGTTGAGGTGTTCGCCTGCTTTCAATACATTACATGGTGTCAGATTGTGTATCTGAACTATCCCCGACCCAAGAGGGATAATGGCATTATCCGGTTTAAAACCACCGCTGCCATTAAGTCTGGAAGGAAATTTGGCGATGAATTGGAAAGTTTGGCATCATGCATACACCATATACAGTATCGCATCGGGTGCTGCGAACAAGACTGAAAAAATACGGTGCTGCGTCTTCTTACACATAGCTGGACAGGAGGCCCAAAAGCTGCATTTAACATTCAAAATAGAGGAACCACACAAGGACAAAATAGACCACCTAATACATCTGTTCGAGGAGTACTGTGTTGGGAAAACGAATATTACTGTGGTTCGTTACGAGTTTAACTCGTTTAATCAGACGTCTGAAGGCATGGATACGTACATCCGTGAATTGAAACATCGAGTGTCGTATTGCGATTACGCGACGATGGAAGACGCGTTGCTATGCGACAGGTTGGTGTGCGGAGTGAAAGACTCAAAACTACGCGACAGGCTACTTCAAACTCCAAATTTGACTTTGACTGCATGTTTTGATATGTGTAGGCTGAGTGAAAACACCCATAAACAACTTCATGCTACTGAACATATGAATACAGAAGAATTGGTTGATGCTGTATCCAAGCAACAGGAAAATTATTTGTCACGTAACAAGAAATATACATCAACAACGCGTGTGCGCAGATGGCCCGACCGAGGCACGAGAGCTGTTTTGCCTCGTGCGAACTGCACCCGATGAGGGTATACGCACGGCGAGGGGGGGGTGTCCAGCGGCAGACAAACAATGCCTGCAATGCGGCAGGTTTGGACATTTCCAAAAAGTCTGCCGATCCCGCCGACAGTATCGTGCACAAGTAGACGAGTTAGACATACGAAGGGGCGTGTCAAACGATACCGCGGAAGAGGACGATGATGATCTGTTCGTCGGTGAGATAACTGCTGAAGTGACGAACAGCAGCAGTTTGTGGTACGTGCAATGTACTTTGCAGAACATTCCTGTTAAATTCAAACTGGACACTGGCTCCCAGGCCAATATCATTCCTCGCCATATCTACGATGAACTACATAACGTCGTACTAACTCCTTCGCGTTGTTGTCTCATTGCATACTCAGGTGATCGGATCCGTCCTGAAGGGGAGGCAATTGTCGACGTAAATGGTCTGCCGTTGAAGTTTCATGTAACAACGAAAGGGACACCCATTCTGGGTAAAGAGGCGTGTGTGCTGCTGAGGCTGCTGCAGAGGATCGGCGAAGTCTCCTTACGAACAAAACAGTCTACTTGTGCAGGACAAGCAGCTGAACAACTACTACAGAAATATGCAGACATCTTCACAGGTTTAGGAAAAATCAAGAGCAATGCTAAAATCCACATCGACAATGATGTCTGTCCTGTCATCGACCCACCACGTCGTATTCCCCATGCCATTGTTGATAAAGTGCAAATTGAATTAAATAGAATGCTTGATATGGGGGTAATTGTACAACAAAATGATCCGACTCCATGGGTGAGTTCAATACCAATTGTAAAAAAGCCTAATAAGATCAGAGTATGTTTAGATCCCACCAAACTCAATAAGGCCATTTTAAGTACCCCATATCCCACCCGAACAATTGAAGAAGTAATAGCCAAGTCGTCCAAAGCCAAGTTTTTCTCTGTCATTGACGCAAATAGTGGTTATTGGCAGATAGAGTTAGATAGTGAAAGTTCAAAATTATGTACGTTTAATACCCCATGGGGACGTTTTCGATATACAAGGCTTCCATTCGGTATTAAAACTGCTGGTGACATTTTTATTAGCGAAATGAACAAAATATTATATGGTCTCGCTGGTGTTAATGTTATTGCTGATGACATTTTGGTGTTCGGCAGCACGGAAGAGGAACACAACGCCAATTTAGAAAATGTGTTTATAAGAGCTTGTGAGGCTAACTTACGACTGAACCCAAAGAAGTCAGTTATTTGTAAAACAGAGGTGAACTATGTAGGACAGACATTGACACAATCCGGGTTAAAACCTACGGAGGACCGCATCAGGGCTATTGTCGACATGCCCACCCCAACTGATAAGGCTGCAGTTCAGCGTTTTTTGGGCATGGTAGGATATGTGGGAAAATTCATCCCAAACCTCTCAAACATTTCCAAACCGTTGAGACAAATACTTGGTAAAAATATTGTGTGGTACTGGCAACATGAACAAGAACTTGCATTCAACACCAGTAAAAATCTGTTAGTAAGGGCACCTGTTTTGAAATATTATGATGTAAATGAACAAATCACTTTGCAAGTAGATGCCTCCAAGTCCGGTTTGGGCGCTGCCATATTCCAACAATGCAGACCCATTGCCATGGCATCAAAAGCATTACATGCATGCCAGTCATCATATGCTGTTATTGAAAAAGAAATGCTGGCAATTTGTTTTGGTTGTGTCCGTTTCCATGACTACATAATATATGGGAAACAAGTCATCATTGAGACGGACCATAAACCGCTTGTATCTATCATGTCAAAACCATTGCACCTACTATCATCCCGTATGCAACGAATGCGCATGAGACTACAAAACTATAATATCATAATGAAATATGTAGTAGGAAATGAAATGTTCTTTGCTGACACACTTTCTCGTGCACACACTAAGAAGGTAACACCATAAATCTGTTTGACGACACAATTTCCATAGGAACGGTAGACATTTCTCCAGACATGCTTACACGCATCACAGATGAAACAAAAACAGATACAGCGCTTATTGAGGTTACTAGATTGATAAAGGAGGGTTGGCCTAATAAAAACACCTTAGTGAAGTCATGCGCCAAACCATTTTTTACATACAAAGATGATCTCGTTATAGCAGACGGTAGAGTATTCAAAGGAACACAATTAGTTATACCTTCAGATTTGCAAAGGGACATGTTAAACATGCTACATGAAACACATCAAGGAGTCATTAAAAGTAAACAGCTAGCAAGAGACACCGTTTTTTGGCCAGGGATGAACACACAAATAGAAGATTTGATATCCAGGTGTAGCACTTGCCAAAACTATAAAAATTCACTCAGTGCTGAGCCCATGGTCCCCCACAACATACCCGACATACCTTTCTGTAAGGTAGGGGTTGATCTGTTCGAGTATAAAACAAGAACATATTTAATCCTGGTAGATTACTACTCCAAATTTCCGGAGGTGGTAGAACTTTCCCCGACTACATCAAACGCCATCATTAAAGCTCTAAAAGAGATTTTTGGACGCTATGGCATACCAACTGCCCTCATCTCTGACAACGGCCCTCAATTTGCTAGTAACGATTTCAAAAGTTTTGTGAACACTTATAAATTCAACCACATTGTGTCTAGCCCATACTATCCGAAAAGTAATGGTCAAGTAGAACGTTATGTGCAGACAATAAAGAAAATGATGAAAAAAGCGGATGAAAATAACCAGGATTTCAACCTGTACTTATTAAATTACCGTAATACCCTTCTGAGGCAAATGAATGCCTCTCCAGCTCAACTACTCATGAGTCGTCGCCTCCGTTCCAAATTACCCATCACTGTGGACCGGTTACACCCACAGATTCAGACATCTAAAAAGAAAACCATTGCCAGAATACAAGAGCGACAAAAGTACTATTATGATAAAAGGGCTGGAAATGAAAAACCTGTGCTAAAAGTAAACGATCACATCAAATACAGGACGCATGAAGGAAAGTGGAGGGATGGAAAGGCGACACATACAAACATACAGAACCGAAAAGACTATGAAATTAAAAACAATGCAGGAAGGATATTACACAGGAACAGAGTACACATGTTTCGGGTACCAGCACCTCATGTCCCGTCCTGCAAAACTGGGCATAACATTGCACCACGAAATAACACAGATAAAAACCAATCATCACTCTCAAACAAACACATACTCCCAAACATTAAACCTCAAACATACACAACTCATAGTGGACGCATCTCACGTCCGCCGAAGAGGTTAGGGATACGGGAATACACAAACACCTAAATTAAGATGCTTGTTGCAACGCAACCAAAGAATTATCCCACCGTGGTCATCTGTTGTGTCCCCCCCCCCCCGTAAATATATACATTTAACTATATAATCTAAAGTACCCACATGTAATCTATGTTTGGTTACGAGTTCATCCATGTTCACATGTTCTTGGTTCACTCTGTTTCCTGATCTGCTATGTGAAGTTTTGTCTGCATACTTCCGATACCATTTATATATATATGTACCATGTGTGTATTATGGTGCCCCCCGAGTCACCACAATAAAAAATCCTTCGGAAAAAAAAAAGAAAAAAAAAAAGGAGGGAAGATGTAAGGTATGCGTACAGTGCATATAGATTGGGACTCGAGGGGATGACGTCATAGGTTCGAAGTAAATAAACCACTGACAGACTGGACGTCGAGGTGTTCGCCTGCTTTCAATACATCACACCTGGCAAACTGGTGTGCCTCAGAAACCGCAACACCGGGCCAGTGTGCTAACCATTACACCACCTAGACTCCCTGATATCAACACACTACCCACGCCTACCTGTCTATGCGGCTCCTTGCCTGAGAGTTCAGTGCATTCCACTACAATAGAATGGCAGACATTTGTCTGGTTGGATATGATTAGGAGCTAGTTGGGGTTTTACATCCTATAAACAACTGAAGCCATGCCAGCTGCATGCACACTCATAGCGATTTTAGAATAGCTCCCAGCAAAATCAAAGATCATATAGGAACGGATACGCCTGGTGACAGTGCGCCCTTTAATAATGTAGTAGTCTGCAGCAAAGACCCTATAATAATAAGACGGCTCACTCAGCCTGTACTGTGTAATCAAAATGATCAAACCCACCACCTGGTGCACTGGCTGTTCTCTTGATTACACAGTTGCTATATTATATATATGAATGTGAAAGATCTGGGATGATGGCGATGCTGATGATGATGCTGATGATGATGTGTATTTGTTCATAGCAATTTCATATTGATGTGTATTAATACTTACCTACATCATGTATAATATAATTGCATGTGTTTACATGTGAAAGACCAACCAGCAGCCAGGCTGATCAAACCCACCACAAGGTGGCACTGCAAAATTTGTATTACCATGGGAGAGATAGGGAGTGAGCTGTTTTAGTGTTATAGAGTCTTTGTCTGCACTGACCGCTAAGGCAAAGAGCCATATAGACAGGTGGGCGTGGATAGGGTGATTGCATCAGGGAGCCTAAGTAGTGAATTGGTTAGCAAGCTATCTAGCGAATGACAAGAAATGTGGATTCGAATCCTTCTCTAGACACAATATTTCCCGTCAATAGAATCCCACGCAAGCTACATTATATGGTTGTTGAACCTACACTGTATATAGTATAGTTATATGAGTCTTACCTTGGTACAGATGATGGATAACTGTTGTTTTACCGAGGTATAAGCCTCGGATAGATGTGGGCTAGGGAGAGGTAAGCACGTCCGGTACCAGCAATCTTAACCTACTTATTGAGGATAAAAATGACTTTCAAACAATGGATACTATTACTTTACCGAAAAGGTACACCAACGGAATAGATGTGGCAGGGTGTGGCGGGAGGGCCCTAGCCCACATCTATCCGAGGCTTATACCTCGGTAAAACAACAGTTATCCATCATCTGTACCAAGGTAAGACTCGTATAACTATACTATTTTACCTCGGTAAACAGCCTCAGGCTAGCCTCAGGCTAGGGAGACCTTTACATAATTCATTTTTATCCTTAATATCATTCTTTCTTATTATTATAACATTCTAAATTTTTGTTCTCACCTATTCTTGTTAGTTGGCGAGAAGACGCTTTGCAACGCCGGTAGGCTTTTCTATTATAATGTTTTGCAAACGACTTAGCCGTCTTCCAGCCTGCATGCGCTAGTATTCTTTTCACAGAAATACCAAGCACCCGTGCCTTGGAGACCATGGCTCCTCTAGTTGAGTGGGAAGAGTATTTACTCGTATCCACTCCAGCCAATTTCAACACCGTAATTGTCCATCTGGCAAGTGTGTCTCGTGAAATCGCCTTATGTGGCTTTATAAAGCTCACTAATAGTTGTTGTGATGCACGTAAATCCTTTGTCTTGTATATATAAGCCCGTATGGCCGACACAACACATAATTTCCGATCATTCGGAAAACAGTCTAAGTGAACCGTTGATAAAGGGTCACCTAACGTGTTCGATTTAAGCAATTTTTCTAAATCAAACGTAGCTTGTTGCTTGTCTATTTCTAATCCAGTTAAGGATAAAGCAACAATCGTCTGTCCTGTTACTAACAATAACAGGACCGCGACCTTAAAACCTAACTGTTTTATATCTAACCACGAGTTGTGAGGCCAAGCCTGAAACAACTTAAATACTATAGAAACATCCCAAAACCGACTATACTTTGGTTTTGGAGGATTCCTTTGATAAACTGAACGAAGTAAATAACAAATAACATAATGTTTTCCAACTGTTTCGCCATCAATTCTAGGTAATATAATTGATAACGCACACCTCGCCGCATTAATCGATCCAAAGGAAAGTCCTTCATCCTCTAGAGAACGAAGAAACCGAGCTACTTGTGAAATCTTTGGATTTGTTGGCTTAACTTTCATTAACAAACAATGTACACCCCATTTCTTTAAATAGGTTGTATACATTTTGACAGTTCCTGGCCTCCAGGCATCCGATACTATCCTATCCTCAGTAATTCTGTCCAATCCAAATTGCTGTAGCTGCTTCCTTAGAAAAGGAATGCCAATAGGGGCGTCGTTGACACGTCGCCGTGAACCACTAGCGGTCCGTGGTGCGTCAGATTCCCGAGTTTTCTTGGGAATCGTATACGATCTTTTGCCAGTTGTGAAACTGCTGGCAGCCAAGGTTGCGTGTCCCAATCGGGCACCACCAGTATCGCATGTGTCCCTTCCAAGCCGATTTTTCTCACTACTCGGCTGATAATGCTAAATGGTGGGAAAATATAAAAATAATTATTTTCCCAGGTAATAGCAAACGCATCTACTTTCCAAGCATCCGGTTCAGGATGCCAAGAAACATAACAGGGTAACTTGTTATTATTTCGTGATGCAAATAAGTCAACTTCAGGTGTACCCCATTTTTCACAAACGAAGTTAAACAAAGGTGTAGAGAGAGACCACTCTAAATGGTCATGGAAATTTCTACTTTTATAATCTGCAAGTGTATTTTGTGACCCTGGAATATGCGCTACAGTCAGCCAGACTTGTTGAGCCTGTGCCCAGTTCCAAATCAGTTTAGATAACTGATTGCAAGACTTTGATTTGGTTCCACCCATGTTACGAATATATGCCATGGCAGTAGTATTATCAGTTAGTATTCTAACCTGTGATTTATTTATCTTTACTAAACTACGTAAGCCCAGATAAATAGCACGCAATTCTAGTGCATTAATATAGTCTGATTTTTCATCATCAAGCCATCTACCTCCTGTTGTGACCCCATCTCGATGAGCTCCCCTACCTTCTAACGAAGCATCAGTAGTAATTACTGTATTAGGTTCCGCCATGCGGATTGGATTTGGTGAACTTGCTATATGTTGCATCCACCATCCAATATCCTGTAACCCTTCTTGCGAAATAAACATCTTTCGCTCAAAATTGCCTTTAGTTCGTGTTAACGCTAAATTTTTATCTATTTCTAGCGACTTAATATGGGCCTTCCCATATAACACAGCAGGTGCATATGAGGTCATTATGCCAATAAGAACAGCAACCTGTCTAATTTTTGGCTTTGATAACTTAATAAGCTGAGTCGCTGTAGTCATAAACTTAATTAGTTTTTGTTCTGTTATCGACACTGTAAGGGACTGTGTATCCAGAATAAACCCTAAACATTTGAGTTGTTTTGTTGGTTTAAACACTGACTTTTGTTGATGTACATAAAACCCCAATTTAGTGAGTAATGCACATAAATCCAAAACTGCATTCACACAACCAATTTGTGTTGATGCTATAATAAAAGAATCATCTATGTATGGAAACATTATGTGACCCTTCCTCGCCATTACCGAGAAAACAGGTTTAAGCAATTTAGTAAATAAACGTGGCGCACAAGCTAAGCCATTCGGCATGCAGGTAAACTCATAGAGTTGGTTATCCCAAATAAATCGAAGAAATTTTCGGTATTGTTCCATTATGGGAAGCGTATAATATGCATCCTGTAAATCAACACTAGCCATCCACGCATCTGGTGTAATCAGATCTCGTGCTGTATCTAGAGAGAACATTTTAAAATGTCGATATTCCACCCTTTTATTAAGGATTGTTAAATCCAGGATCATTCGAACATCACCATTAGGCTTCGGTCTCGAGAAAATGTTTGAAATAAACTGTCCTGAACAGTGTGTCACTTTTTGTATAATTCCTTTCTCAAAGAATTTATGTACCTGTTTAGTTAGTGCGTCTCGTTCAACTGGTTGAATGTTATATGGAAAAGGTATTATACTTTGTACAGGAATTTGTGTAAAGGGAATGTGAACACCCCTAACTATTTCTATAATTTCTTGGTCACTAGTAATTTTGTGCCACTCAGAAATATAATTACTAATATTACCAGCCACAAAGTTGCTTACAGTTTGTGTGTTTTTAGAGGCTGCAGGGACTTGTAAAGTTTGTGTTTGGACCTCTACTTGGACCCGCCCCTGGGGAAAGGTCTCGACGAGTTGAACCCTCGGCCTATTGGCCGTGCGGTGTTGTCGGTCCAGCCTGGGCGAGCGCCCCGGCCCCGAAACCCTTGACCGAAGTTTGAACTCGGTCTGGTTCCTCTGGTGAACCGTCGTGGACGAAAATCCCCTCGTGACTTTTTGAAACGAGGAGCTTCCTGTTTCTTCTTGCCATCCATGTTTTTGCCACTCTTGGCTGCAGTCTCTACCTCTTTATAGAGGTATTGTAGTTGACCGCCAAACATCTTGGTGTTATCTAAAGGTTTCCCTTTAATCGGCTCTGGAGCAAGATAAAGCGTAAACTCCTTCCCCTCATTATCGGTAACCTTCTTAGAGCGAGCCACTTCTTTGCCAGCATCTGTGCAAACTGACTTGAAGACATTTTCATATCTTCGAAACGACAGGTAATTACCTGCCGCCGCTAGCACTGCAATGCCTTTGTCCATTGTCTTAGCCAAAGACGAGAACTTATTTTCACTCTGCATCCTATTAGCCACAGGAACAATAGCTGTTAGGGTAGCCAACACTGCCTTATGCTTATGCACTGTGTGCAACACATCCTCAAACTTCTTACGGTCATCCGTCATATTGACATCCCGATCCATTTCTTTAATGATGGAGTTGGGAACACCCTTTATGCCTGTTAACTCATCTCCTAACTTGGAGATAACCTCCGCCGGTTTGAACGTGCGAAAATGACCATTCACGGTCTCGCGCATAAGCGTAGTGGTTTTAACCCGCTTAGCCTTTGGCTTCTCCACCTTCTTAGCCACTTTAGTGCCAATGTCCGCATAGACCCCTTCATATATGGTGTCTGAGTCTGATTCCGTAGAAGTAGACTCAGTGGACGACTCAGAAGAAGAATATTTCCTCTTCCTCTTCTTCTTTTTGGACTTAGTCTTCCGCTTTTTGCGAAAACCAGTCTCTGCCCGCTCCTTGGTGAATTCATCACCCGAAGAAATCACCTGTTTCTTCTTCTTCCTCCGTTTAGGAGAAGGAGGAGGAGAAGCCTTAAGCTCCACCGCCGAGTCTGTGTCCAAGAAATCCTCAAACGAATCCTCTTGGACACTCGGCCTACGCCGCTTCCGAGACACAGGCGATTTGGCAGTCAAGATGTGGTTTTCCAATCTTGCAAAGCGAGCCTCCCAATCTGGAGGCGCAGGCACATCAGGCACTGCGTCCTCGTCCGGGTCGGAGAGGATATGCGCCCGGGGCTGTGTCGACGGCCCTGCCGACAACACAGGTGAGGAGTCGTACTCCTCGTCCACTCCACTCGGAACACGCCCCTCGGCTGCTGTTGCACCGCGCTTACTCCGCTTCGTGGCCATCGGGAGCTGAAACAAAAATTTTTGGTCAGTCCCGGTATATATATATATGTCACAATATGGTTGTTTCAAACTCATTTGGACATCTATTGGTGTTAAAGAACGTGTTTATACCGTTATAACACAGGCGTAATAAGCTAAATTTGTGCGTGGGTTGTGGGTCAAGCCCAAACCTTACGCGGGGTCGGGACCAGTGTATCGGCCCGCCCATCCCTCTGTTCCGCACACTTCTCCCACCTGTGACTACTACGTCAACAAGTTGGAGAAAATGCTACGAAACTCGGAGAAACGCCTGAAAAAGTTTTGTCTAGGGGAGTCTATAAAAGAAACCCAGGAGCATCTCCAACATTACTCTCTATTAGAGTACGAGAGAATTTCCACATGAGATAGGGCGAAACCCACATCTCTACCCATAGTCACACGGTGACCCGGGTGTTGACATAACCGCTAATGACCGGTTTGGTTCCTTCGAGAAACCCACTCGAGTGTTCTATCCTTGGTTGTTTATAACCAAATAACTCGTCCAAATTGGACCAACGAAAGTCTAAACTTTCCATAATGATGCTCTAATGCATCATAATTAAGCTAACCACAGTTTTTATTATACTTACTGCGTATTTGCTTGTATGTAGACTAATTTGAGCAACCCAACGACACTTATCGTCGTGAGTTGTATGCTAATTGCGGTCCGGACGTGCTTACCTCTCCCTAGCCTGAGGCTAGCCTGAGGCTGTTTACCGAGGTAAAATATATATATATATATATAATATATGTTGTATAAGAATTATACGAGTATAATAACCCAGAATATCCCTCCTCTCCCTCATCACTCACTCAGTTCCATGGACTGTGGGAGTCTTTCAGAGTCATCTACTGCTCCAGCCTCCCCACCTCAGCTCCGATAGTGGTGCCACCACCCCTTCACACTGTATGGGCCACTCATCATCATCATCATCATGCTGTCAGTCACAATGCGACAAAGACTGCTTTCATTAGTTAACCGCCGCTCTCTGCTGTGAGAGTGATGTTATTTCATGCGGTTGGACATTTCATAAAAGCTGCTTGCAAAGTGTTGAAGTGCTGCTGGCTTTTGCAAGTTAATAGCGGGACACTCTCGGGGAGCAAATAGAGGTCTCACACCGGCAAGAACACGTCAAGACAGGTGCAAACTATTTGTCTCTGCAGTGGCTGGTCGGGAGATGTTGGGAGTTCCATTCATCACCACCCTTAATGCTGCCACGGTAACATGGTTTTCTGTTAGGGTTTACTCCCTCAGCCTTTGGTTCTATCAATAACCTATACCACAAGGCAGTGGTTTACAACTCTGCAAGGCAGGGGCGTCAAACTCCCTGAGGTATTTAACACCTAAAGTATCAGAGGTACTGCAATACCCGCCACTCACTTGTTTGTAATTGTAAGCATTAAACAACTTATGGACTTAAACCATTTTAAATACTTACAATTACTGGGAGACGGGTGTAGTTATCCTGCACTAATCTCTGAGACAAAGCGCAACATGGATAGGTAGGCATACATAGGGTGATTGCATCAGGAACCCTAGACGATGTAATGGTTAGCACACAAGAAGTGTGGGTTTGAGTCTGGCTCTAGGTACTATATTTCCAATTGTCATCACTCCCACGGCAATATCACTGCCCCTGATATCCCACTCATTCGCATTATCCTGACACTGAGCCAACCAGTCCTTTACCTTATCCTACTATCAGGCTAAGTAATGGGGTTTTCACTTGGCTGAGGTTCAACCCTCCCGCCTACACACATCCACCTTTAATGCATACTTTTTTATGTCAGCGAATGTAATCCACAATGTCGCCCTCCCCCGCCCCCTTCAACGCGACATATCATAAGCCAAACATATCAAAATGACTGCGCATCTGAGAGCGGCTTTACAGACGTCCCAGCTTGTACATGATGGATTTCACATCACATCACACAGTGTAGCAGTTTCCACGTTTTCATAAATGGATTATTCCCTAAAATTGGGCAAGAAATATTTGGTTTGCACATTACGATGCTGATAATTAATTATTTCTTTTATTGATAGCAAGTAAAATAATTATTGTTTCATCTGTGTATTAAGTATATTAGCAATACTACATATATTCAATCTATCTCACATAAGATATCAAGAAAATATTGAATGATTTTGTGCTAAAGTTAAAATGTGACTTACACAAATATTTGTTCAATGTTTTTTCAACATTTTTCTTGTAAGACATAACCTTGTCTGTTTATCTGTAATCAATCGATCTTGTTTGATGTTGTGTACGGTAAAAGGATGTTCTGGATATGTCTTTGATTTCTATGTTACACAAGTGATATTAATGTATTGCTCAATTTCTATGAGATCTAAATAAAAAAAGTGAAATAGTTTGTTTTTTTCAACTCTAACAACATATGACCGGGCACTGTAGCGAATCGGTAGAGCACCGACATCGCGTGCGGATCAGGAGTTTGCGAGTTTGGTTCCCGGTCAAGTCAAACCAATGACTTAAAAATTGATACTTGTTGATTCCTAGCCTCTTGCTCGGCATTATTAGGATAGGGCAAGGGCTGGTTAGCTCAGTGTCAGGATAATGTGACTGAGTAGGATATCGGGTCATGGTCCTGGTGGCCTGATTTCCCAGTGGGGCAGCTCTATACAATTGCCATGAGTGCGTACTGTCACAAGTCGGGACCCATCCTGATATGACCTTAGATGTTGCTAGGATGTAAAACAACAACAAACAAACTAACAACATATGTGCAACATGCAAACCTTCATAGGAACATCGATTCTGCTATTATTTGGAATTTTATGGCTATTATTTATTAGTTTTCGCTTTTGGTTTCCATGTCACATTTTAGTGCCCAGTTTCTGAGAATGACCCAAATACACATGTGCGTACACTAGTAGTTAACGCCATAGACCGAATAGGCGCATTGGTCGTATAGGTAAGAGTGCTGGCTGGCTTCCCATGTGAAATATCCAGGGGTTCGAAAACCCGTCCGGGTCAAACCATTGACTCACAGCAATTGACACTTGTAGCTACCTAGCCTGGCAGTCTGCATTACTAGGATATGGCAAAGGACTGTTTTGTGGAGTATTAGGATAATACTAATGTAAAATATTCTGATTTACGGTATCGGGGGGAAATCAAATGTTCTATTACTAAACAGGTATACGTGACCAAGGGCATGTATGTATATATATGTAAGTGCTGGTGGTGCCTGAGTGAGATGTAAATAGACATAGTGCTACTGGCAGGTCTGCGCGTAAAGGGCAATCAGGGCCTATCCCCCTCCCCATCTGCTAGGTAGGATCACCACACTCAGGCTCAAGGCAGGTGGTGGCCAGGGGAGCCACCCAGCTTGGTGGTGGTGGGCAGACTACTGGTAACCATGGGGACCAGGAATGCTGGATCCCTATTGGTAGGGCCAAGAATGCTTGTTTCCCATTGGGGGAAAGGGGTGGGGTGATACTCTACAATGAACCCATGTACCATATCAATAATAAACCAGGGGGCTTGACTCTCTCTCTTCTTTCACACTTTATACTCTTCCTTTCACTTTGTCTGTATTGATTTCACTATAGCCTGCCTACACAACCACAGATTCGAGCCGTAGACTTTACATACTGACATCTATCAGCAGAATCTGGAACCAGTCTAGTCGGGTACTTTCCAGCTTAACTGGCGGGGTCTATTGGATGTTAGATATGTGTGTCACAATTTCATGTCAGTTTGCATGTCACAACCTGATGTCAAATGTGTGTATTTTTTTCTTGTTTTCTTTCCTGAAGATTTATACTGCCTATCATGGATAAATTTGAATAGGCTTGTTTTCACCATTAGACGGTCAATAGAAAACCTGAGTCTACACTTTTACCGACCCAAGGGATTTTTAAACTCCCTCCACACATAGACATCGTATGAGAGCAACTCACCTTTGATGACGCTGTCAGTTACACACAGTGGTGGAAATTTAAACTGGCAGAGGTGATGGCATGGGGAATCAAACCACTGAGCTTCAGATTAGGAATCCGACCTAGAAAAAAGTCAGACATGCTAACCACTCCGCCGTCGAGAACATTTGTCACTGATTTGAGTGGAATGCACTGCTGAACATGCGCTCACGTGTCCAGCTGACATGTCAGTCAAGAATTAACGGTCTCCTTCCGAGATTAGCCCTCAGTTACCTGAAATTAATGACCGCAACCGTTTCGGCGTTCTTGGGATCAGCGCTAATTAATTAAATCGTGTCCACCGGTATTTAAAAAGTGGCTGCCAATTGTTATGGTCGGTTGTTGGAGTTTTACATCCTGGCAACATATATGGTCATATCAGGATGAGCACCGACTTGCACCAGTGCGAAGTCATGGTGGCTTTATAATGCTGCCCCACTAGGAAATCAGGCCGCTGCCAACCATGACCCAATGTCCCACTCAGTCATATTATCCTGACATAATTGATTGTCTGCTTTTACATGTAAAAGCGATGGTTTGAACAAAAAACAAACATTTCTCGCCGTGAATATGGCCTATGCTGCCGACATGGCGTAAAGCAACCACCAATCAATCAATCAATCAAACCTGACACTAATCTAACCAGTCCTTCCCCTATGCTATTAATGCTGAGTGCCAAGGTAGGAATTGACAGGTATTAAATTTGTAAGTCATTGGTTTGTAAGTCATTGGGAATCAAACTCTGGATCTCCCGCGTCTGGTGCCAATTGTCAACAGACACTGGTTGGTGATGTATTAAAGGTGCATATTTTGATGAAAGGAAAACAGCACAATGTCTTAACCCCAAACACATACAGCTGCACACTCTGCTGAAAGTACAGTGAAGCCCCGTTATAATGCAACCCCTATTTAACGCAAATTCAGATATAACGCGAAGATTCATTGGACCCACAATTATTTAAATTTGCATAGTCCGATGGTTTTGAGTTTCTCTCATTTTCTGAGATAAAGATATGATGAGTTTGGCTGCAAAACCACGTGGTGTTCTCTGTGGCGGAGTGGTTAGAGTGTCTCATTTTTTCTAGGTCAAACTCCTAACCTGAAGGTCAGTGGTTCAATTCCCCATGGCCACATCTCTGCCAATTTGGATTTCCACCGCTGTGTATAACTTACAGCGTCATCAAAGGCCAGTTGCTCTCATACCATGGCTATGTGGCATGGGAGGTTAAAAACCCCTTGGGTCGGTAAAAATGTAGGCTCGGGCTTTCTATCGACAAACTGTTTAATGGTGAAAACAAGTCTATTCAGACTTATCCATGATATGCAGTATAAATCTTCAATCTTCAAGAAAGAAAAAAAACGTCGATCTAAAAATAGAGATAAACATTGGAATCAAACCTACAAACAATTAATTGTTTATATTTTTATTGTTTTATTCATTGCTCCATAACTACATGATTACATGAAAAGTGGAATTAGTGAGAATTAACATTATTTTCGGGGAATAATCTTTTATTTAAACTACATTTCTAGATTGGCGTTTACGTCGTTTTGTGGCTGAACTCTTCATATTTGGTTGATTATTATATTCCACCTTACTTTAGTTTGACGTAAATTTTATTTGAAATGGCTGACTTTTTAGATATATTTGAAGTGCACCCATGCAACAAATTACTTTTGGCATGCACGCCAAAACTCTGACACCATAGGCTTCTGCAGGAACATGTTCTATTCAATTGATTTGGTATTCCCTTATGTGTGGCAACAGATACTTGATAATTGAGTAAGTATCTACATTAGATATGTAGAAAGAAATCTAGGACAGTGCTTATGTTGTGAAAATGTGATGTTTTCATTGGACTATGCAGCTTTAATTCAAAGGTAATTCAGGAATGTGAACCCCCATTTAAAGTTGCATAGTCCGATGAAGCATAACATTTTCAAAACCAAAACACCTTGATTTGATACTAAATAGTTATCTTAAATACTAGTACAGTTATTAAGCATTTGTTGTCACATCGAATGGCATGATCAGTCAATTTAATAGAACCTGTTACTGCGTAATCCTATGGCATCAGAGTTTTGGCATGCTTGCCAAAATTAATTTGGCATGTTGTCACTTCAAATATCTCCAAAGTTAGCCATTTAAACCAAAAGTTACTTCAACCTAAACTAAACTAGCTTATAATGATCAATTTAATGTATTTATCTCAGAAAATGAGAGAAACTCAAAGTCATCGGATTATGCAACTGTCATGGGGTGATAAAAATGGGAAATATTGCGCCTAGAGCGGGACTCGAACCCACATCTGTTTGCATTTCGGGACATTGTGCTAACCATTACACCACCTAGGATCCCTGATGTCACCACACTACCCACACCTACCTGTATATGTGGCTCCTTGCCTGAGAGATCAGTGCAGACTACTACACAACTTTAATGTGACCCCGATTTTTGTTAATAATTTGCTTAGACTTATTTTGTCACTATGAGTACAAAGGGTTAAATGAGCGGGTGGCGCTCATTTGCTGTCATCGCTAGGGGTGCAGAGAACAGGTAATCAGCCCCTCCCACCTGCCACTCACACCAACAAGCCACCCCACTGGCCAACCCCAAAAAAATCCTCGACCAATGAACTTCAACCTCAACACCCCAACCCCAGATATTCCCCTGCAAGCCTTGGAATAGCCACTCACACATTGCCCACTGTAGCAGCAACACATCTTCTAAATGAACAAAAAAACTAAAAACCTAAAGAATTGACCTGATAAAAAATTGAAAGTCATATTATTGAAATGTCTGCATTGATGTAGATTTGATGATTGTTTGATGATTGATTACTGATTGATTGAAGACTGATGATAAAAATGCTTTGTTTATGATGATTCAAATGCCCTGTGATTGTGAGTAAAATGTATGTATTTCTCATCTCACTCTTATTTATTACCATAACTTCACTTGCGTGTTAGGCCTTGTTACCGGTCACTCACAGCTGTATTGAGTAGAGCTGCACTAGTCAGCCAGTTACCCTGTAGCTCATGAAAATAAAGTTGTGTTATTCCCACCTTCTGCTTCCTACTTCTCTGTTCACCGGGTAGCAATATGAGTTCATCATCCTATGGCATGGTGGCTACAGGCTTGACAACTAATTCCACTTAAATTGATTAAACCAGTCCCAAAACACCTTGGTCCTTCTAAATTCAATCTAATTTAATCCAACGGTGGTGTGTTTGAAAGAGGAGCGGAGACAAAAAGTCCAAGAAAAATAGAATTAACCTTTCATGGTCTACTCTGAGAGATCTGTGAGATGTTTGGAATGCATTATGGGAAATTTGTTTCATGATTTTTCTTCTTTCTCAGCGTTCAGGCTCCTGGGAACACCAGCCATGTTCACTGAAGATCGCCGGAGTTGTGTTTGTTTGTTGTTGTTTTACGTCCTAGCAACAGCTAAGGCCATATGAGGACTGGTACTGACTTGTGACAGGGCACACTCATGTGCTGTCCCACTGGGAAACCAGGCCGCCGGCACTGTGACCTGATATCCCATTCAGTCACATTATCCTGACACTGAGCGAACCAGTTCCTGCCCTATCCTATTAATGCTAGGCTACAGGCTAGGAAGCGACAAGTATTAATTTTTAAGTCATGGTTTGACTCGACCAGGATTCGACCCCACAACCCCACAATCTATCGCATGGGAGACGGTAGATAAAAGATTCACCATGTACTTGTAGTACACAGGTGAACGACAACATAGTGTAAATACGGGCGAAAATAGCATTAGTATGGAACAGGAAGTAGAAACTCTCATTCCAGGATCAAATAGCTACATATAGCAGCAGAGAGTTGGTGAAATCAGAGAGAATGCAAAAAGACAAGATGGTGGCGATAAAACGCCGGCGATTTCACTTTTAAATTGCATTAGAGAATATGTTTTATTATATTTTCCCACTCAAAACTAGCAGCTAAATATGAAGACATACATAAAGAATAAATATGGCTTCTTAAATTAAGAAATTATTCACTCAATTAATTTTCCCAGCATGTCAAAATTCTTCGCCAGCTTTTCTAATAGGTTGGTTTTCACCCCTGTACTGTCAGTACGGGGTGAATCTTTTATCACGGGAGAGAGATGCTATAAGTCATTCGGCCATATCGCCGGAGTAAATGCAGCCATATAAGGGTGGGGAGTGGGGAGGGGGGGGGGGGGGGGTAACACACGTGGACACCAGGTATCATTACCAGAGAAGTAATGTAATTCATGGCGTTATAATTATGCAGATGCACATATACATCGACTGAGTTATGCATCAACGTAACCGGACGCGTTAGTCAAATCGCTAGAGCGCAGGCTCTCCGTTGCGAATTCGCAACAAAGCCGAGTCAAAACAATGACTTATCAACATTGATACTTGTCGCTGCCTAGCCTGACGCTCGGCATTAATAGGATAGGGTATGGACCGGTTAGCCAAGTGACCGGATAATGTGACTGAGTGGGATATTGGGTCATGCTGTCAAGTGGTCTCCCAGTGGGGCAGCATTATAAAGTGCGCATGAGTGTGTACTGTCACAAGTCAGTCCCCGTCCTGAGACTACATGTTGCAAGGACGTAAAACTCCAACACGCCTAGATAGTCAAAGGCACAACAAGCGGAGGAGGAGAGTGTTATGTCACTTCCGCCCAATCACACCCAATGTAAACATCGGGACAATTCATTACTGAAATAAATTAAAGTTGCACAGTCCGATGGTTTTGAGTTTCTCTCATTTTCTGAGATAAACATATTAGGTTGATCATTATAATCCTCCTTACTTTAGTTTGACATGATTTTTATTTTACACGGCTAACTTTTGAGATATTCAAAGTGCAAATGTTATCAATTAATGTTGGCAAGCATTCCAAAACTTAATTTAATAGAACCTGTTACTGCAGAAGACTATGGTGTTAGAGTTTTAGCGTACTCGCCACAATTTGGCATGTTTGCACTTAAATATCTCAAATAAAAGCTACTTCACACAAAGGAAAGATAGATTATACCGATCAACCTAATATATTTATCTCCAAAAAGGATAAAAACTCTAAACTATCGGACTCATCATCATCATGCTGTCGGTTGCGATGCGACAACGACTGCTTTCATTACTTGACTGCCGCTCTCCATTTAGCTCTCTGCTGTGAGAGTCACGTCCATGAGTCAGTCTTAAGCATTTCATGAAAGGTGCCTGCAAAAGTATTGAAGTGCTGCTGGCTTTTGCAAGCTACCAGCGGCACTCTCTCGGGGAGCAAATAGAGGTTTCACACCGGCAAGAACATGTCAAGACAGGCGCAAAGCTATTTGTCCCTGCAGTGGCTGGTCGGGAGATGTTGGGAGTTCCATACATCAACCGCCCTTAATGCTGCCACAGTGACATGGTTTTCTGTTTAGGGTTTGCTCCCTTAGCCTTCGGTTCTGTCAAGAACCCATACCACAAGGCATTGGTTTAGAACTCTGCAGGGCAGGGGCGTTAAACTCCCTGAGGTATTGCTATACCTGCAATACCTGCATACCACAATCGGACTATGCAACTTTAAGTGGGCAGGCGTGCCTCTTCAACAAAGGATGGAGCCTTTCCCCTCACAAGGGGCAAAGGAAATGTGTTGTTTTTTTGTGTGTTCTTTTTGTGGGTAAAGTATTTATTCATCTGAATATGACATTTGTCAGCGCCGGAGCACTGGTCTTCCGGCCATGTTACTGTTTGAATTGACAGTCTAAATAATCTAAGTTTGGTCAGTGCTGTATTAGTTACAGCACCGATCCTGTACAATTAAGGGAGTGGTTCCTGCTGTATAATGTACAGCACCAGTCACTGTAGCTCATGCAAAAATGTGGAGCAGCACCCAGTAGAAGGTGTATACTCAGGGCAATTCAAACAATCGTTGTGGGTTACATTTTTTATCTTATGAAACAAGCTAAGTTTATAGTTGACAAGAGATATTGTCTGTCTTATATAATGTTCAATGTGTTTAAACAGATTTATATTTGTGTTAGATGTTTGGTGTGTTGATGGTTTGTTCATGATGGTTAAGGGTGGTGGCAGGGGAGGGGGTACTGAGGTAGGTGTGGATAGGGTGACAACATCAGGGAGCCCAGGTGGTGGAATGGTTTGCATGCTAGCCCCCAGGATGCAAGAGGTTTGGATTCACTTCCTGCTCTAGGCGCAAGATGTCCCATGTTAATCAACCCCATGACACTGGTTATGGTGACCTGGATCCTATACAAGTGATGTGGTGTACGATTGTTGAACCTACTCAGTGCATGCATATGTAAGTGAATTGCCTGTGTGTATGCAATGTAAGCGTATAACGACTTATGGATGTAAACCGTTTAAAAGACTTACAATTCCATGGGGACGAGTGTAGTAGCCTGCACTGACCTCTCAGGCAACGAACCACACAGAAAGGTGGGAATGGACAGGGAGGGTGATGACATCAGGGAGCCTAAATGGTGTAATGGTTATCACACTAGCTCGGGAATATAAGAGCAGGGTTGCCAACATTGGAAAATAGTGAATGTAATGGAAGTACAACCGCGTAGATTTAAACTGGTTCCAACCAACCAGAATAGAAGCCTATCTGAAGATTACCTGTCAGAGACCCACTTCTTTTTTGAGTGGCTAGGACTACCCTTTGTTAGGAATGAGAGTCGCCTCCAACAACAATGTAGACCCGCTAAGGACAACACAAGAACGGATGTGGATAATACATTTATTATTATCATCTAAATAATGTATCTGGCTGGCCTAACCGCCGAATCAAATAAACAAAACTTTTTTCTCGGGTGAGCAAACCGGCGCGCAGGCCGGGTGCGTATCAGGAAGGCGCCGGGCCGGCCGAGCGCCGTGTTATATATGACTACCGGCACGCTGCCTAGCGAGTAGCGGGCGCAAAATGCTTCGCACGAAGCCGGCACGTTCGAAACGCCGGAATTCTGCCCAGCTCAATATATACAATTGTCAAAGCCCGCGGGTGCCTACACTAGCATATACGCATATATACTACCTATTGTAGTAGTTTGCACTGACATCTCAGTCAAGTAACCACATAGACAGGTAGGCGTGGGTAATGTGTTGATATCAGGGAGCCTAGGTGGTGTAATGGTTATCAGACTGGCTCGGGAATATAAGAGCAGGGTTGCCAACATTGGAAAATGAAAAACCGGAAGATGTTGAGGGCTGTTATATTGTGGGTTCTGGCGGTAGTCCCCAACAACTTTAAATGCTGTGTGGTGCATTTTGGACACAATCATCCGTAAGATTGATATAATATTGTGTTGTATAATTAATTATGCGAGTATTATTTTAGGATGAAGGTGGGTATTATCTAAATCGGGATAATACCCAATATATATCTAAGAGCCACTGTTTAGAATAACAACTTTGGGATTCCAAATGTGTCTACTTGTCAGCAACTGTTCATACAATGTGTAGGTCTTACAACAGACCTGGGGTAGCGTTCAAGGCACTCCCTTCACATCTAATGATTCTGCTGTCTTCTTTTGCTCCCTACCACCTTCTCTGGTGGAGTAGCACATTATGTAACACCACCCGGCCCACTGCTTGGCTGCGACCAATTGGCCCCGGGGAGTGCTGCAGCATGACCGCACAAGTTTTGCGCTGCTGCTCACTACTTGTCATTCAAATTTTGCCTTTATAATAAATGGGTAAGGGCCTTTTCGTAGGTGCCAGCCAGAGAACTTCTCATCCAAACCATGACATGTCTTGTTGATGTAAACGTAGGAGTTAAATAATACTAATACTACTATATTTATGGCATTGCAGGTTAGCCAACATTGGAAAATGAAAAACAAGGAGAACAGCGTAAGGTGACGATGGGGATATAAGATATTGTACACATTACGGCAAAACGAAAGTGTTGGCAACCCTTAGGAGGTGTGCGTTTGAATTCTGCTCGAGATGCAATATTTCACATTTTCACTGGAGGAACAAAAAGAAAAAGAAAAATCTAAATTTCTCATATAAAAGGTGGGCTACACCCTAGTAAGGAACAACAGAATGAGGAGTGGTGGGAAGCCTAGTTTATTTAACCGAGGCCCTTGGCTGATCAATAGATAAGTTTTGAAATTGAGCTCACGTGACGCCCGAGCCGACCGACTGGCATATGACCCTGCGTGGGACGGCGCCAAACTATCCTGTACCCGCACATGCCCACAGTAAATGGCAGATCGGTCCAGAATTGCACAAATAAATAGCATGGCAAATAATAATATAATAAATAGCACAAGCCTACCCCGCTCATTTTATACTCACATAAGTAATTATATATTACATAAAGACAATCCCCCAACCCCCCCAAAAAAGAACCCCAAAGTGGCGCCATCTTACAGCGGTCTCAAAACGAGGCTCCATAAAACCCAGGTACACTGATCACTGTGCACTGACTGGAATCTTGTTACTCCCTGTTGACCCTGATCTAGACGCCCCCAACCAATCAGGGTGGTTGCCGTGGTAACCAACTTACCCAGCCCTTCTCCCCTTGCGGAGAGAACCGGCATACTGGGTTCTCCATTATTCACGATCCACTTCCTAATACTGGTCTGCTTTCTGTCTGTTTTTGTTTGAGTCTTTTTTAGGGGGTGCTTTTTTTGTGTATTCAAGGGTTTTTATTCCTCTGACTGTCCATTTGTTCAGCGCTGAAACGAGCATTGTACATACAATATATGTTTAGCATGTTATATGCATACATCATCTTAGATGCATATTATTAATTATGTAATTCGGCGACTAATTAATTATAATTACTCTTGTTGGGCTCTACTTTGCTATATACTTATATATATCACTTGGGACCAGGCGTGCTGGCCGAATTGGTAGAGCACGGGCATCGCCAGTGGGAGATCGGAAGTTCGAGTCCCGGTCGAGTCAAAAGAATGACTTATAAAATTCATTTCCTAGCCTGGCGCTCAGCATTAATAGGATAGGGCAAGGATTGGTTAGCTCAGTCAGTTTCAGGATAATGTGACTGAGTGTGATATTGAGTCGTGCTGCTGGTGGCCTGATTTCCCAGTGGGACAGTACTATAAAGTCGCCATGAGTGCACACTATCATATGTCGGTACCCATTCTGATATCACCTAAGATGTTGCCAGGATGTGAAACTCCAAGAAACAAACATCCCTGAGAATATGTAGGCAAAGTGAGACCATATATATATATATATATATATATATATATATATATATATATATATATATATATATGCTATACTGTAACATTAACAACTACTCAATGGAGATCATTATCTCTGACCCCGCGGAAAGTGCCGGTCACCTGGGTTCATGGTAAAGCCACCAGGAGCCCGGGAAGCCCCGCAGGGTTCAGGGTAAGGCCGCATCTCAATTAGGGCAGCCATTTTCCATATCCGGTCCTGCTACCTTTAAGTGGCGTAATTATTAGGTCGCCAGAATCCGTTGACCTACTTCCCAAACGACGTGATGGCGACATTCGCACGCGCATGCGCATGAGCATCTCGGCGAAATGTCTGCGCAGTCTACGTCTGAGCAATGTCAGGCCTGTGTACCGGACGCGGTGGCCGAATTGCTAGAACGCACCCCTCCCATGCGGAAGGTCAGGAGTTCAATTCCCAGTCGAGTCAAACCAATTAGTTACAAAATTGATACTTGTCGCTTCCTAGCTTGGTGCTCGGCATTATCAGGAGAGGGCAACGACTGGTTGGCTTGGTGTCAGGATAATGTGACTGAGTGGGATATCAGATAATGGTGCTGGTGGTCTGGTCTCCCTGTAGGGCAGCACTAACAATTTGCCATAAATGCGCATTTTCACAAGTCGGTATCCGTGCTGTTATGACATTAGATGTTGCCAGGATGTAAAACTCCAACAACCAACCGTATCCCTGTGGTTGAACGCAGATGGAATAAAATGGTATGGGAATAAAACGTGATGGAATAAAATTGTTGGTTAGTTGTTAGAGTGTTATGTCCTGGCAACATTTAAGTTCATATCAGGAGAGGTTCCGACTTGTGATAGTGTGCGCTCGAGGTGACTTAATAGTGCTGCCATCACCATGACCTAATATCCCACTCAGTCACATAATCCTGAGACTGAGCCACCCAGTCCTTGCCCTATCCTAATAATGCCGAGCCCCTGGCTTGGAGGCTATACGTATACATTTTATAGTCATTTGTTTGGCTTTGTGTGTTCGAATCCGACAATCTACCAAATTGGGAGACGGATGCTCAACTCATTTGGCCATCCCATCTGGACATTCACCGGTAGCGAGAAGTGTCCAGTGGGCATTTACAACATTTCTACCGCAATATTCTCATCTAATCATACATGAGCCTGTCTCAAAAGGTGATAACTCTTCTTTTTGTTGTCCATTGTAACGGTTGACACAAAACAGCACAGAAATGGTTACACTGAAAACAAAAGGACATTTGCTTGAAATCAATATGTATTCTATTGAGATTATGAAACACCATGTAAAAAACAAATCAGTTTATCCTGAGCAAATGCATAATCAGATAGTATGTTCATCGTTACAATGGATAATGTTTTGTCCCATATTGCTGAGCACCTTTTGAGACAGTCTCATATATGTAAACAAGTCGGAGAATCACCACTGGGAAATTCCCCCCCCCTCCATCTATAGTATTTTTTTATTAAGGCTACCAGGTCCCTTCTTTCAAGATTGATAGTACTCTTTATGCCCATTTTACGACCCTGCTTAGTCAATCTATAGGATGAAGGGCTCGACCCCAATAAAAGGGCGAAATTGCCATACAGAAATATTGGCGCATAGATCAAAAGAAGTCTGAAAAAAAGGTGAAATAAAATAAATGCTGTCCATTCCTTTCCGAGTGATGGTATATGTATTGTGATTGTGATTGCGATTGCGATTTTGATCGTGATTGCGATTGTGATTTTCATTGCTCTGACTGTCGCAGTCAGCCATAGACCAGAAGGCACTTGGACGTGTGTTTGTTGGAGTTTTACGTCCTGGCAACATCTAGTGGATATGTGTGATTGTGGGTGGAAGTATGTGTATGGGGTGTGGGGTGTTTGTTTGTTTGTTGGGGTTTTACAGCATTGCAATATTTAAGGTGATATCAGGACGGGTTACCAACTTTGGACAGCACAGACTTATGGTGACTTTATAGTGCTGCCCCACCGTCACCAACACCTGATTTCAAGATGTGCGTGGGTAGATGTGGGTGGTGAGATCTGCGTGGTTACACCTGGCTGGCTAGATGTGGGGTGAGATGGGGGTGGCTAGATGTGGGTGGCTAGATGTGGGTGGTTAGATTGTGTGGATGGATGTGGGGGTGAGATGGGGGCAGATAGATGTGGGTGGCTAGGTGGGGTGGCTAGATGTGGGTGGTTAGGTGTGGGTGGTTACATTGTGTGGATAGATGTGGTGGTGAGATGTGCCTGGTTAGATGTGGCTGGCTAGGTATGGGTGGATAGATCTGTGTGGTTAGATGTGTCTGAATGCCACACAAATATTGTACACTAATTATTCAGGGAATAAAGCATGGCTAGGAATTAGTTTTTTGTATCAATATAAACTCTACATATTTCTGTGTATTATGCCATGATTAATATGCTTCGGAGTATGGGTGGTGTCCTAAACATGTGTTACAATTAACTTACATCTGAGCAACACATGTTATACTGCCATATGACATATTTTAATCATGGACTACACCTTTATTTGGCATAGTTTAATCATGGACTACACCGTTATTTTTTATCTCATCAATTTATATTTTACATAGATGGAAAGGGACAAGTTCCAGCTTTCATTTCCAACCAACAAATGTTAAAAATCCAGATATTGGATTTTAACTCTCCATGTGACACTTCTAGCCAGTTTTCAGGAGAGTGACCCATATCGATTACCAAAAAGAACTGACCATATTAAAGAAAAAAGATTGTTCTCATTTTCACACCAGCAAGATGCACTCTGTTGGGCTGAGTTCACGAACTGGGTCAATTCAGTCGCCACCTGTACACACCTACACCCGCACTCACACGCATAATCACTCACAGCCACATGCAGCCACTGACATTTACAAACATCTGCACCATATTTATACATCCATACACACATGCACCCACATATAGACATCCACAGAGACACACACACACATATCGACATGCACAGACACCCACACCCACAGAGATACATTTACAAATAGATCCACCCATAGATAGACATCCACAGACACACACATATATATATATATAAACATCCCCAGACATCATCATCATCATCATGCTGTCAGTCGCGATGTGACAAAGACTGCTTTCATTACTTGACTGCCGCTCTCCATTTAGCTCTCTGCTGTGAGAGTCGCATCCATGAGTCGGTCTTGATGTCTCTCAGCTTCAGGTTTCTCTTGATGATATCCTTGAACCGGAGATGAGGGCACCCTCTCTTTCTGTACATTTCATGAAAGCTGCCTACAAAAGTTTTGAAGTGCTGCTGGCTTTTGCAAGTTACCAGCGGCACTCTCTCGGGGAGCAAATAGAGTTTTCACACCGGCAAGAACATGTCAAGACAGGCGCAAAACTATTTGTCCCTGCAGTGGCTGGTCGGGAGATGTTGGGAGTTCCATACATCAACTGCCCTTAATGCTGCCACAGTGACATGGTTTTCTGGTTAGGGTTTGCTCCCTTAGCCTTCGGTTCTGTCAAGAACCTGTACCACAAGGCAGTGGTTTACAACTCTGCAGGGCAGGGGCATTAAACTCCCTGATGTATTGCTATACCTGCAATACCAGACATACCCACCCATATATATACATCCACAGACACACTCACCCATTATATATACATCCACATCCACATACACCCACATCTACATATTCACAGACACACACACACCCATACATGGACATATACAGACATACACCCATACATATACATCCACAGACACTATCACCCGTATATAGACATCCACAGACAAACACATCCACTGATAAATATCCACAGACACACACATACATGGACATCTACAGATATACACCCATATATATGCATGCACATACACTCTCGCTCATATATAGACATGCACATACACACACCCATACACAGACATATACACACGCCCATACATAGATATCCACATACACACACATGTATAGACATCCACATACATAGACACCCACAGAGACATTTACAAAGAAATGCACCCATAGATAGAGATCCCCAGACACACACACCCACATATAGATATCCACAGAGACATACACCCATATATTGACATCCACAGCCACCCACACACACACAAGGACATTTACAAAGACATCCACCCATAGATATACATCCACAGACACACACAAATACACACACCCATATATTGACATCCACAGACACCCACACACACACACAGGGACATTTACAAAGAGATGCACCCATAGATATACATCCACAGACACACACATATATATATATACATCCACATACATACCCACCCATATATAGACATCCACAGACACGCTCACCCATTATATAGACATCCTCATCCACAGACACCCACAAATAGATATCCACAGACACACACACCCATACATAGACATATACACACCATACATATATATCCACAGACACACACATCCCTATATATACAGTCACAGACACATACACCCACATATAGACATCCAGAGACACACCCACACATATATAAATCCACATACACATGCATCCATAGATAGACATCCACAGACACCCACACCCATATATATATACATCCACAGACACACATATATTTAGACATCCACAGACATGCCCACCCACATCTAGAAATTCACAGACACTCTCACCCTTATATAGACATCCATAGTCACCCTCAACCTCACTCCACCTACCAGCACCCAAGCAGGAGAGAAGTGTAAGACTGGTCCCACTACGCCAGAAGCCCAATTACCACCCAAAACTGCAGTATGACACGCGCACACACACCGCCGAATTGTTGGCGCTTCTGGCAGTGCGCAGGCGCATACCCATGTCATGGGGGTGATGAAAATGGGAAATATTGCACCTAGAGCGGGACTCGAACTCACATGCCGGGCCAGTGTGCTAACCATTACACCACCTAGGCTTCCTGATATCACCATACTACCCACGCCTACCTGTCTATGTGGCTCCTTGCCTGAGATGTCAGTGCAGACTACTACACACGCATAACGGGGATCAATAAGAAACGCACGCTCCTCTCACATGAGCACTTCTGGGGGAAAAACAATGCCTATTAAAGTGCGCACATAGGAAGTGACACGCTCAAGACAGTTCCTGTCTGCCAAGGGACTTAAGGAGCTGCAGCTGAATAAATTTGTGTATTGCTTGTAAAATATTCCGATATTCGGCATAGGGGGAATCCAAATGTTCTATTACTGATCTGTGAACGTGACCAGGTGCATATATGTATATATATATATATATATGTATGGGCTGGTGTTGCCTGAGTGGGATGTAAATAGACATAGTGGTGCTGGCAGGTCTGGGTGTGATTGCACTCAGGGCCTACCCCCTCTGCTGGGATAGGGATCACCACACTCAAAGGTCAAGGTTGGTGGTGGCCATGGGACCATACAGCTTTTGGTGGTGGGCAGACCACCGGTATCCATGGGGACCAGGAATGCTGGATCCCTATTGGTATGGCCAAGAATGCCTGGATGGGGTGATACAATGAACCCATGTAACCATATAAATAATAAACCAGAGGGCTTGACTCTCTCTTCTTCTTTACACTTTATACTCTTCCTTTCTCTTTGTCTGTATTGATTTCACCATAGCCTGCCTACACAGCCACAGATTCGAGACTTAGCCTTTACATAATTGGTGACCATGACAATTATCGGCGTGATACAGTTAGTGATACGTTGGTTATTTGACACGATGGGTAATGACCACATTGGTCATTGACATTGTGTTGATTTAAAAAGAGAGAACTTGTTGGCTACTGCTTGTTTGGTGCATTGTGTAGGTAGTGTTTTTTCTGCTATTTTTCGACTCTGTGGGGTTTTGAAATTTATTCGGAATTGGGTTTGTCGATGATTATTTTCAACAATACTACTATTTTAGAAGGTCTGCTAGACTTTATTGATGGTATGTCTGTAACGTGCCGTCATTGAAGCCTCGCGTTGCCAGTAACGACTTTTTTTCACGGGACTACTTTCGGCTTTTCTTTAACCTTGACACAGAGGGGTGAGCGTAGAAATATACTACATCGGTTTTCTTTACTATTTCTTCTACTTTACAGACATATCTATACTTGGATTCAATTCTGCTAAATATTTTGTACCACCGCATACAACAGCAGCTTGAAGATGCCAGTCACACGCGCAAAGGAGGAATTATTGCGTGATGAGTTTCAACTTTGGTTTCAAGGTCAATGTACACTGGGCAACTATTCTGCTGAAATGGGAGAGTTAGAAGCATGGTCTAAATTTATGTCACTTAGGCTAGGCATTCTTAACGAAGAAAATGAGGAACGTTTATCTGATCTTAGGGACATGACAGAATTACGGGAGAATAGAGAAGAATGTAGGGAGGCACCGTTGAGCATAGACAGAGAGAGATACAAAATAGATCATTAAAAGCATATGGCAAGTCTGTTCCCCTATTAGACGAGTCAGAAAGAGGGGTGTTATGTAATTGGATTGACTTGATCGAATGTATCGGGACTCTTGCAGATGTTTCAGACCTAGACATTATTCGCGTTGCTTTGTCAAATGCAACAGGAACGCTGCATGAGGTTCTTTTCACCGCTTTTCAGCATAAAAATGCTAGGTCCTGAAAAGAAATTAAGGAAGTGATAGCATCTACTCTTTTGACAGGGAATGAAGGTAGTCATTAAAAGGGGGTGGTGATGGGTATGAAGCAAGACGAAAGGGAAACAGTAGCTGCATACTCTCAGCGGTTTAAAACTTCTACAGCTAAAGGTTGGTATCTTCCAACTGCAGTTTTTGGCACTGATACCTTCCAGATATGCCATTCAAGATTTCTTGACTCCTTACATTATGATAATACCATGTGGTATGTAGAAACAAACCGGCCAAAAACTCTTGAAGAAGCCTTTGAAATGTCTATTCTCAGTGATAGGTCTGTTATTAGGTAGCAGAGATGTGCTAAATCATGTCTTGGTAATTTAGCTATTTGTGAGCAAATAGATCGTCTAAATGGTACTTCTTTGGATTTGTCCAAGTCTTTCTCTTCTCACAGAGGTTCTAAATCCTCAGGTTCAGATAGTCAGGTCCTGAAGACTATTCAAGGTGAGATAAAATCTCTTTGAAAGTGCATAGATAACTTGTTGTTAGGCAGTGGTATTTCTGAGCATTCATCCTGAGCATTCAGCGATTCATGCTGTGAACGCTGCGACACCTTCTTGTGTCAGTTCTTACAACCGAGCCGTACATGGTGGATTGCCCCACGTAAACCTAGGGCATTCGGTCAGGGTAGAAAATTCTGCTCTAATTAGGCACACTCCAGTCTCACAGCACATGGCAGAGCATGCGCTGTCAATGCAACAGCAGGGAAGGATTGTTCATCCATTGCGCAGACGCAGACATTACCGACAGGAATGTTGCATGCATATCCACAGTCGCGTAAAAGCAATGCTTTTAGGCAAAGAAGGCATAGTACAGCGCCAAAGCGTACAATATCTTTTTTCTTATGTAATGAAGCACACATGATGCATGATTGTCCATATAAAATAAAATTACTTACGGGTAATGTTAACATGAGCAGTACTACACCAACGGGAAACTAAAAAGCGCACTTGATGCACATCCTTTCATTAATATTGAATTTGCTGGATTTCATTTATCTGGTCTCGTAGACTCAGGTGCGGCTAATAGTTTGATACATTTGTCTGTTTTGTCGATGGGCAATTGTATCTGGGTAGTAGATTGAGATCTCTGTCAGGACATACAATTTGTCCTGTAGGTATAGCGTATATTTCTCTTTATGATAGGTTATGTCCTTTCTTTGTAGTAGGTTCACTGAGCTTTGATATGCTCATAGGCATAGGAAATTTGTGCAGCTGAAATTAGTTATAGAGATAAATCTGTTTCCTTGTGTGATATTCTACATCCGTGGATAGCTTTAGAGACTGTAAAGAGAGGAATTGCAGTGATAGTTCTAGAATTAGACTATTGGAAGATACAATTTCCTTCTTTATTTCCTGAATCTGATGTTAAACTAAGAGCTACTAAGGTTGTAGAAGTGCATATCAATACTAGTAGTGCACATCCTGTTAATCAGAGACCTAATAGGATACCTCTGAATAGAAGACATCTTGTGGAAGATGATATTATAGAGGCAAGTTGTAGTCCTTGGGCTTCACCAGTCACAATAGTCTGGAAAAAGGACACTCCCATTCATCTTTGTGGGGACTATCGTAAGCTAAATGCAGTAACAACTAAAGATGCCCGTCCTCTTCCCAGGATACAGGATATTTGCAAGATATAATTTCCTTCTTTATTTCCTGAATCTGATGTTAAACTAAGAGCTACTAACGTTGTAGAAATGCATATTGATACGGGTAGTGCATATCCTGAGAGTAGGTTGGTGTGGGTGTGGCGAGAGTGTGTAGACTGCAGGGCAGTTTACTTCAAATTTAAGTCATATTGAATTGATTGCTATCATCTACCTTACTTTAGTTTGAAGGAATTTTTATTTAATATGGCTGACTTTTGAGATATTTGAAGTGTAAAAATGTAAAATTAGTTTTGGCAAGCAACTCTTGAAGTAAAATTAATGTTGGTGTGCCTGTCAAAACTCTGACCCCGGTAGGCTTAAGCAGTAACAGTTTCTATTGAATTGATTTTGGTGTTCCCGTCTATGCAGCACTAAATACTTAATAAGCGCACAAGGATCTAAGTAGGATATGTAGGATCAAATCTGAGTCAGCGTTTCGGCTTCAACAATTTGATACTTTGATCGCACTATGCAGCTTTAGGATATTAAAAACAAACAGAACAATGTTTAAATTGCTAAGTCAGTCATAGCTATTTGGTGGGGGTTTAACTTTGTTAAAAAATTAAACAAAAGAAAATCGGATAAGACGATAAAGGTGGGCAATGAGTGACTCTGGATAGAATCTTCTGGCCCCTTTAAGCAGCCAATGGGGAGCGTCGGTGGTGGTCACCTGACCATTGCCGAGAATGGTGTGGTCGGATGGATAACAGCCAAGTGCAACAGCCATCAAGAAAACAAAATGGATGACGGGGTGAGGGGGGAGGGGTTTGGAGACAGTTGGGTGCAATCCATTCACAGAAGGCGGTGGCAGCTCCATTGAACATTATTATTATTATTAGTATTAATCCGACGGGAGTGATAGCGATAGTAGTGCTCACGCTGTTCACGTGGGTTTGCCTCACTGCACACAAACCCAAGTCGCTCAGGCCACTGCCATCGTTCAGGGAATCAGACACTACTGGCACTCCGTTAATAATTATTGGCACTATTAAAAGACTAACCGTTATTAAAACCAAATCTAACTGATATACAAACACAGCATATGATTTATTACTGCACACTCTATCTTGATGCATATACCTTGCACTATGTTGAGTACCTATGCTGTACACTATGCAGCATAGGCTGCTCCCCCACTTTCTTTTTATGTTCAGATTGTGTTGTGCTGCACACAATGCAAAACAATCCACTTCCACTATGTACCGATCAAATGCAATCACTCCAACGGCTGGAAGACCAGTGCCCCGGCGCTGACAAAATATGTTTTCAGATGAATAACATATTTACGACTCCCGCCCCAACAAAAATTAATATAATGTATTTATATAGCACGATATTCAGGTTAATAACTGAACAATTCGTTTTAGTTGTTTTCTGGAAATTAGAATATATTGCTATGCTTCCTAATTAAGGATAAATAGTTGCATATTGAATATGGTATTATACAGATTCTTCTTATTATTATTGGTGATAATCAGGTTGTATATATAATAGGGAATGTGGTAGCTTCTGGGGAAAAAATAGATTGAATTAGCCGAATTATGGCAGCTTCAGTTCAAACATGGTAGTCATGGTTTCATTTTGGGCTGTATGGCATTTGTCGGGTTTTGTGCCTGATTTATAAATATACTAGCTTGATAATTATATTTAACAACTTATTTAATTTGTTAAGAACTGTTGGGGCCCCTGTGAGGCACCGGCTGGATGGCAGTGGTCGGCCACTTGTCATCGGGCGACGCTCACACACCTGGCCGAGGACCTCTTGACCCCTGAGCACTAAAGCTAGTGAGGGGAGCTTCACTCAGCTCAGGCAGTAGAGTGTCCACCTGTGAAGGTGTGGGTCATCCAGTCGATCCTGCTCAGTGGACACATTTGCAGCTTGGGCTATTTTCCATTCCAACCAGTGGTCCACAAATGGTTCATTAAGCTGTGGTATGTGCTGTCCTGTCTGGGGGAAAGTGCATATAAAAGATCCCTCGCTGCTTTTAGGAAAGAGTAGCCTATATGGCGGCAGCAGGTCTCCTCCAAAGAAATATGTCAGAATGACCATATGTTTGACGTCCAATAGCCGATGATACAAAAACCAACATGCTCTAGAGGTGTTGTTAAATATAACAAACTTGCTTTGAATGTAGTGTTTGTTTGGTTGTGTGTTGTTTTACGTCCTAGCAACATCTAAGGTCATATCAGGATGGGTTCCGACTTGTGACAGTGCGCACTCATGGTGACTTTATAGTGCTGTCCCACTGGGAAACCAGGCCACCGGCACAATGACCCGATATCGCACTCAGTCACATTATTCTGCCACTGAGCTAACCAGTCCTTATCCTATCCTAATAATGCCGAGCGCCAGGCTAGGAAGCAACAAATATCAATGTTTAAGTCATTGGTTTGACTCGACCATGGCTCGAACCCACGACCCCACGATCTACCAGCACGGGAGACGGGCGGTCTAACTCATTCGGCCATCCCGTCTGGTTGAAACTTGTGAGATTCAACTGGGATGTGATGTCTTACATTAAACTAGATACTGGCAGCGAAATTTAAAAATATGCATAGGGTGCAATATTTGTATTCCATTCTGTAGACGTTGAAATTACAAGCCTAAATTCATAATGTTATTGTTCTTGAGATAATAATTCTTAAAGATTAAATATATAATAAAATGTATTCATTTTTAATTAAAAGTGGAAATTTGACCAAATTTAATAACAAGTGGAATGATGTGAGGGGAGTTCTGCTAACCAATTTCCATTCTACATATATAAAGGAAATTAAATTGTCAATTACTAAATCAATTAGTCAAGCAGATTTTTGAGAAGGCAATGTCAAAAAGTCCAATTCATAATAAAAACAAGTATTCTGATTTGGCCAAATAGTCATTTTCCAAGCGCGTATTCAGTCAAACTGTGCAACTTTAAGGCTAAGATTAGAACAACAGGCTGGGCAGTGCTAGCTGACTGGCTTGTTTTATCTGTCTGCGATTTGCCGCCAGTCTCCCCCCCCCCCCTCAGCGGCCCCACTCCTCCCCCCCCCCCCCAACCCGCCATCAGCAAGAGGACCTCAGGGCCCCACTCACCCTACGTCGGCTCAGTGTATGGCTGGGGCTGTGGATGGAGTGAATGCCACACAACATATTGCACATAACTCCCCAAGCGTCACGCCAGGTAGGGGCGGCAGGCGAGTATGTCGGGGGGGGGGGGGTGCGTGTGGGGGGATGTGGGGGTGTGGGGGTGTGGGGGTGTTGAGATTTCGGGGTTATGGGGTTTGGAAGTGTGGGGGTGGGGGTTATGCGTTTGTGGAGGTGTGGGGATGAAGGGGTATGGAGGTGTGGGGATGAGGGGTATGGGGTATTGAGGTGTGGAGGTGTGGGGTCGCGGGATGTGGGAGTGTGGGAATCAGGGGGTATGGAGGTGTGGGGGATTTCGGGGTATGGGGTATGGATGTGTGGGGGGCGGGGGTTGTGGGGGTTGTTGTTGTGGGGGTGGTAGAGTGCGGGTGTGGGGTATGGGGATTTGGACTTGAGGATAACTAGGAGGAATGAGGGGAGAGAGTGCAAGAGTGATGAGAGAGGGGGAGAATGAGGGGAGAGGGTACAAGAGTGATGACGGAGGGGTAGAATGAGGGGAGAGGGTGCAAGAGTGATGAGGGAGGGGCAATCATGAGGGGAGAGGGGGCACAAGTGATGGGGAAGGGGCGGTAATGAGGGGAAATGGTACAAGATGTATGAGGGAGGGGAGAATGAAGGGAGAGGGTACAAGAGTGATGATGGAGGGGTAGAGTGAGCGGAGAGGGTACAAGAGTGATGAAGGAGGGGGAGAATGAGGGGAGAGGGTACAAGAGTGATGAGGGAGGGGATAATGAGGGGAGTGGGTACAAGAGTGATGAAGGAGGGTCGAGAATGAGGGTAGAGGGCGCAACTGTGATGAGGTAGGGGCGATAATGAGGGGAGAGGGTACAAGAGTGATGAGGGAGGGGTGAGTATGGGGGAAGAGGGTGCAAGAGTGATAAGGGAGGGGCGAAACTGAGGGGTGAGGCGCGGGAAAGAGGGGGAGAGTGGAGAAAGAGGAAGGAGCAAAAGTGAGTTGGGCTGTCGAGATTATGGACGGAGAGTTTGTTGGTTTGTTTGTTGTTGTTTTAGGTCCTAGCAACATCTAAGGTCATATAAGGACGGGTACAGACTTGTGACAGTGTGCACTCATGGCGACATTATAGTAGTGCCCAACTGTGAGACCAAGCGTGGCACCAGGACCCCTTTTCCCACTCAGTCACATTATCCTAATATTGCACCAACCAGTCCTTGCCCTATCCTAGTAATGCCGAGGGCCAGGCTAGATAGCGACAAGTATCAATTTTATAATTCATCGGTTTGACTCGGACAGGTTTTATACTCCCGACCTTCCGCACAGGGATCGTGCGCTCTGTTGATTCGGCCACCGCGTCCAGTTGATGAGGGAGAGAGGTTGGTGGGTGGGTGGGTGAGGGATGGGGGGGGGGGGAGGTGAGCATGACGAAATGCTATGAGGTGCTCGTGTAAGACTACATCACGCAGTGATTTGTGATGTATTGCCAGCCAATCACTTATCTTTGTTTGAAGAAAAAAAAACACCTCAACAATAAAAATGAGTGGAAGCGCTCGTGATAAGGAGCCGAGACTGGCTCACACTACGTGACAACTGTACTAGAATGGAGAGTGCAGATCGGTAGTAATATGTAGGTTGCGTTTGTTGCGTTAAAGCCGCATACTCCGATGAAATCATCAATTTTTATACAAATCTAAACATTAACTTAGATTTGATCTGACAGATCGAACTTAGATATTGGTACACTTAGATATTGGTACACTTAGATATTGGTACACTTAGATATTGGTACACTTAGATATTGGCACACTTAGCTACTGGTACACTTAGATATTGGTACACATATATTTTGGTACACTTAGATATTGGTACACTCAGATATTGGTACACTTAGATATTGTTACACTTAGACATTGGTAGACTTAGATATTGGTACACTCAGATATGGGTACACTTAGATATTAGTACACTAAGATGTTGGTACACTTATATATTGGTACACTTAGATATTGGTACACCTAACGACTGGTACACTTAGATAGTGGTACATTTAGTTATTGATACACTTATATATTGGTACGCTTATATGTTGGTACACTTAAATATTGGTACACTTAGATATTGGTACACTTATGTATTGGTACATTTATATATTGGTACATTTAGCTATTGGTACGCCTAGCTATTGGTACACTTATATATTGGTACACTTAGATATTGGTAAACTTAGATATTGGTACACTTAGGTACTGGTACACATATATATTGGTACACATATATATTGGTACACTTAGATATTGGTACACTTATTCCAATGTGCCACTTAGCTCTGGGCAAAATTCCAGAAGGGTATAATCACACTTTTTTTTAAAAGAAGACAAATCAGGTTCGAATCCCAACCATATAGTTAGCATGGTGCTGGTGTCATGACCAGTATCATGCATTGTTGGTGAACATTGCATTCGCGATTGCCCCTATAATGCCAGCACGACACCTGACTGGCTTTAATTGGAAGCATGACATTTCAGACGCTGAGGGTGAGAAGTGTTTGCCCCGCCAGCTGAACTATCACATACACAGGTAGGCATGGGGAGTAGATTGGGTGATACAAGTGCAATTTATAAGGGCACTAGGTGGAACGCAGCCACGTCACACTTAGGCTTTGTGTCCCATGTGGCCATTAGTAGCAACCCGGGAAGCGGTGGCCGATTCGGTAGAGCGCAGGCTTCCCCTTGCGGGAATGTCGCGAGTTAGAATCCGAGCCGAGTCCAAGCAATGACTTATACAATGTATACTTGTCGCTGCCTAGCCTGATGCTTGGCATTAATAGGATAGGACAAGGACCGGTTAGCTCAGTGTCAGGATAATGTGACGGTGTGGGATATTGGTATTGTCGGAAGTGACATCAGAACCGTCATGAATATTCAAATAGGAAGTGGGTGGGACAAACAGACTAGAAACTTGTCTACATTTAGCAGTATGGCGTGAGTGAGACAAGTGGCATAAATATTTAAACAGAGATGGCTTGTGGGAGGTAGGACAAACGGACTCAGTAATCTATATGTTGCATTTTGGTGTGTTTTCGACAGACACTCTTTGCAGATTCCAATAGTTAAATGTAATAGTGACCGTGAACAAATTAGCACCTCCTTAAATTAAGTTCATATAATTCTTTTGTCTTCATTCCGTGTTTCTTGTCATTTATAGATGTTAGCGAATAAATACAAGGAACGTAGAATCTAGTACCACCAGCACACATCAAGCCCTCCATCAGACAAAAAGAAGGTCCACAGCGTAAACTGAGAAACCCTCCTAACACGTCGAGTCAACCCAATGCCTTAATAATAGATACTTGTCGCTTCCTAGCCAGGCGCTCGGCATTATTAGGATATGGCAAGGACTGGTTGGCTCAGTGTCAGGATAATGTGACTGAGTAGGATATCTGGTCATGGTGCTGGTGACCTGGTCTCCCAGTGTGGCTGTACTATAAAGTCGCCATGAGTGTGCACTGTCACAAGTCGGTACCCATCCTGATATAACCCTAGATCTTGCTAGTACGTAAAACAACAACAAACAAACAAAACCAGAGGGAAGGTCCCCGAAGATTGGAACTTCGATTGGGTGGTTGTTGGTTGGTTGTTTGAGTTTTACGTCCTGGCAACATCTAAGGTCATATCAGGACGGGTAAGGACTTGTGACAGTGCGCACTCATAGCGACTTTATAGTGCGGCCACACTGGGAAATCAGTCCACTGGCACCTTGATTTAATATCCCACTCAGTCACATTTATCCTGACACTGAGCAAACCAGTCCTTGCCCTATCCTAATAATGCCAAACGCCAGGCTAGGAAGCGATAAGTATCAATTTTATAATTCATAGGTTTGACTCGACCGGGAACCGAAACCCCGATCTCCCTCAAGCAAGGCCCACGCTCTGCCGAGTAGATCACCATGCCCGGTATTCTGACTAAGGTGGATGGAACCGGGGGAAGGAAGGACCCCGAACATTGAAACTTCTATGGTGTTGTACGGGATGGCCGAATGAGTAGAGCGTACGCCTCCTGTTTTTGGAGATCCGAACCCATGAGTTTGTGGGTTCGAATCCGGGTCGAGTTAAACCAATGACTTAAAAATTGATACGTGTCGCTTCCTACCCTGGCGCTCGGCATTATTAAGGTAGGGCAAGAACTGGTTGGATCAGTGTCAGGATAATGTGACTGAGTGGGATATCAGGTCATGGTGCTGGCAGGCTGGTGTCCCAGTGGGGACTTGACTGCACACTGTCACAAGGCGGTACCCGTCCTGATATGACCTGAGATGTTGCTAGGACATAATACAACAACAAACAAACACACTCATTATTCTGTGACTGACCAGACGCGGTACCTGAAGCAGCAGAGCAAAGGGTTCCCATGCGGAAGTTCGAGAGTTCAAATCTCCTCTGAGTCAAATCAATGACTTACAAAATTGATACTTGTCGCTACCTAACCTGGTGATTGTGCTTAACAATACTAGGATAGGGCAAGGACTGGTTAGCTCAGTATCAGGATAATGTGACTGAGTGGGAAATTAGGTTATGGTGCTGGCGGTCTAGTGTCCCAGTGAAGAAGCACTATAAAGTTGCCATGAGTGCGCACTCTTACAAGGCAGTACCCGTCCTGATAAGTGATATGACCTTAAATGTTGCTAGAACAACCAGTCGGTCACATTATATATACTTCCATATATGTGCCAGGTTACGCCCGGATATTGAATACAGAAAGAACAAGTAGATTTACTAGGATAATCCGTCAAGATATTTAGTCTTATTAATTCAACTGTCTGCTTCAATTAACAGTACGCCATAAGGATGTAGTGATGAGAAATCACCACCATGGTATCAGCAGTTCAGTTAGAATAAACTAAATTAACAGAAACAGAATATATAGGAACAGAAACAAAATATACAGGAACAGAAATGAAAATGAGTAGAAATCTACATTATTTATACTTGTATAGTAGTCTGTACATGAGCTCCAATACCACACTGTGGCAGCAGACACTACACCACACACCTACGCAGTTACACTGAACCGCGCTAGGTGGCAGCATGCTAGCCACTGGGCAGAGCCTCAACTGGGCTGCCCTCTACTGCATGTGACTAGCACCCCTCTCCCCACCGATCTATAGAGTCATAGTAGGACCTGGCGAGTTAGCAGGTTAGGGGGCGGGTCAGTTGACTGGTGACGCCACAGAGAGCGGATAGGTTTTGGAATAAACAAGTTTGAAGCATACTGTTACTAAATCTTGGCGTTCTTCCGTGAGTGCGTGGTAGTGTGGAAGAATGTGGACCATCACACTTGTATCATAAGTTATATATATCACATATATATTTGGAAAATTACACTTGTATAGTCCATTATGCGAATATTAATACACAGCAATATTATACTAAATGAACCCAGTCAACTAACTCTGGGACGACATGGTGTAAAACGTCAGCAGATTCCTGTTTTTGTTGTTGTTTACCTCCTAGCAACATCTAAGGTCATATCAGGACAGTACCCACTTGTGACAGTGCGCACTCATGGTGACTTTATAGTGCTGCCTCACTGGGAAATCAGGCCACTGGCACAATGACCCGATATCCCACTCAGTCACATTGTCGTAACAGTAACACCGAGCCAACCGGCTTCTTGCCATATCCTATTAATGGTGTGCGCCAGGCTAGGAAGCAACACATTGTGTTCTTTTTAAAATGATAATTTTATTCAGCGAATAAACGTATTTTGTCAGTGCCGGGGCACTGGTCTTCCAGCCATGTTACGCTACATTTATTTACATATATAATTGTCTAAAATCAACATGAGTTTGATACAAAAACAAATAGAAGAAAAAAGAAGAATAGTGCCATTACCCAACAGTGTTCAGATATAACAGGGTGTACATTTTCTATTGTCAGTGTCATGGTTAGGGTAACTTTGTACTGACATAGGTGTGATGTTTCAATTTGACTCGACCGAGAACCGAGAACCGAACTCCCGACCTTCCGCACTCAAGACCCGCGCTCTATCGATTAGGCCACCGCGCCCGGTGCAGATTTCTTCCAAGTCTAACCAGATGCGATGGCCAAATGAGTTAGAGCGTCTGTCTCCCACGTTGATAGACCGTGGGATCGTGGGTCCGAACGCTGGTCGAGTCAAACCATAGACTTGAAAATTGATACTTGTCGCTTCCTAGCCAGGCGCTCCGCAGTATTAGGATCGGGCAAGGACTGGTTGGCTCAGTGTCAGGATAATGTGACTGAGTGGGATATCAGCAGCTGATCAGGTCATGGTGCTGGCGGCCTGGTCTCCCAGTGGGACCGCACTATGAAGTCATCATGAGTGCGTACTGTCACAAGTCGGTACCCGTCCTGATATGACATTAGATGTTGCTAGGACCTACAACAACAAACAAATCTTCCAAGACTTGTTCACTCATAGCACATGATCGTATTCACGTGTCCTAAGCGTGTGTTCCCTGGATCCTCGTGTGTGTGAGCAGATCGGGCCGGGATGGGCGGCAAATGGAGCCTTCTTTGTCTGCTATATGAACTATTTTTGTCCTACTAGTTGCGTCATTTGCTTAAAAGCCTGCGTGACATGACAGCTGATGTTCAGACAAGGCGAGGCGGGGTATTTAATGTTGCTGCTACCAGAGAGCGTGTATATAAACAGATGAGAGGGACAACTCCCATACTAGAGCATGTAACATCTGCTGACTGTGGCGCTCCAAGTGGTGGTTGTTGAACAGTATATGACACAGCTGTCAAACTCAAGGCATTGTCAATGGTCGTGTGCAATCTTCATCCAGAAAAAGTGAAATATCTCTAAAACTACACCACCTAGAAACAAACTGATTGGAATGCACATAGAAAACATGTTTACCAAAAACATTATATTAAATTGATATGGTTAGGGATCTGGATTTCTATTAATTTGGAATAAAACTGACGTTTTTCACTATGCGTACGGCACACTCAAGGCATTGTCAATGGTCGTGTGCAATCTTCCTAGAGAAAAAGTGAAATATCTCTAAAACTACACCAAATAGAAACAAGCCGCTTAGTACACATATAGAACACATGTTTACCAACAAGATTATATTGAATTTATAAGGTTAGGTAGGGTTCTGGATTTCTATTAATTTTGAATAAAAACAAATGTTTTGCACTGAGCGTACCGGCAAACTCAAGGCTTGTTCAACACTAACCGCCAGGAACGCCACTGTAGCCTGTGTTACCGTTTTTCGCGGGAGTTGTCCCTCTCATCTGTTTATATACACGCTCTCTGCTTCTACCTGCCAGGATGCAAAGCCCCCATTTGATGGGAGATTCCCGCCATATCAGCACAGACGCTGACTTGGGATTCTTTTCAGTTTGTTTATTCTGTTCCTAATAATGCTAATACTAATACTAATACTTAAAAAATATCTAAGTAGGATTGCCTGCATTTCAGTAGCAGATAGATAATTGGTTGGTCTGGTTATGTTAGTTTTTTTGGATTTTCTTGGTATAAATGTATTTATTTTTTCTACTCTTATTACTCCGTCCTGATATGACCTTAGATGTTGCTAGGACGTAAAACAACAACAAACAAACAAACAAACTCTTATTACTAGACTAACCTACTCCTATTTACATATCATAGGCTTGTATGTAGCTGTGTGGTGTGTTATCTGGCTACTTTTGGCATGCCTACGTCCCGCCCCTACTAATGCTAATACTAGTAATAATACTACTACTACTGATAATAATAATAATTATGGTACTAATGATGATGATGGTGGTGGTGATGATGATGACGATTGATTGATTGATTGATTGGTGGTTGCTTTACGCCATATCGGCAGCATAGCCCATATTCACAGCGAGAAATGTTTGCTTTTGTTCAAACCCTCGCTTTAAATATAAAAGCATACAATCAATGTTGTGTCAATGGAAACTCATGAATTTTATAAACCTACAATCATATAGGTTCTGGTCAAGCTAAATAATGATGATGACGATTATGATGATGGTGGTGATGATGATGATGATTATGATAATATTGTACACTCAGGCCAGGTTTAACAATGTCGTTGTTGTATATATAGTGTTACCACCACTGGGATACCATGCGATTCGGCACTATACCCCGGATTTAGTTAGTGGAGTTTTATATCCTAGCAACGTCAGCGGATACCGACTTGCAATGACAGTGCACACTACTGCTGGCTTTACTATGTACTGCTTGTTTTAGTGGGTCTTGTTTGTGTGTGGTAAATCTGGTTATTCTGCTGAATAAGTTCTTTTGTCAGCGCCGAAGGCTGCATATGGATCAGTGGCACCACGTGACATATTATGCCGGGAGGTGGCGCCACCCAGACCTCATTGCCCTTCCACTGTAATGACAAGCGCCCACGCAAAGTAGTGTTAGGTTGGGGAGAGGGGGGGGGGTGATGGAAATGGGATGGCTGGTTGCTTGTTGGAGTTTCACGTCCTGGCAACATCTAGGGGAATATCAGCACAGGTACAAACTTGTGACAGTGCGCACTCATGGCAATTTTATAGTCCTGCTCCACTGGGAGACTAGGCCGTCAGTACCATGCCTAGATAAAGGATCCACCCGGTAATTGTAGGACACGGGTGAAGGACAACGTAGTCTAAATACTGGCGAAAATAGGATTAGTATGGAACATGAACTAGAAACTGTGGCTCCAGTATCAAATGGCTACTTATATCGGCACAGATTTGGTGAAATGGGAGAGAATGCAAAAAGACAAGATGGCGGCCACAGAACGCTGTCGATTTCACTTTTAAATCGTATTAAACTAGATATTATATTATATTTTTCAACTCAAAGGTAGCGGGCTATCAATAAGATATATGTAAAGAATAATTGTTGCTTCTTAGATTGTAAAATTAGGCTCTCAATTCTTTGACCCGCATTTTCGACAGCTTTTACATAGGGTTGGTTTGCACCCCTACTGAAGCAGTACGGGGTGAATCTTGTATATATACCATGCCCTGATATCCCATTCCATCACATTATCCTGACACTTAGGCAACCGATCCTTTCCCTATTCTAATGACAGAATAATGACCACCGCCTGTCTAGGAAGTGACAAGCATCAATTTTAAAGTTATTGGTTTGACACGACCAGGGGTCGAACTCGTGGGTTTGAATCCCACGATTTACCAAAACGGGAGGTCAGGGTAGACTGCTATACTTATCCTCCCCCAGGATTGAAAGGGTTTTAAATCGTTTCCATCTTCCAGTTGTTTAATGCTTATAATTACATAATCCAGACCCATAGATACACACACAGTGTGGGTTAAACAACCATACAGCGCGTAGCTTTTAAACAATCCAGGTCATAGCCACCAGTGTCGTGGGGGTGATGAAAATGGGAAATATTGCACCTAGAGCGGGAATCGAACCCACATCTCTTGCATCCCTGGCCAGTGTGCTAACTACTACACCACCTAGGCTTCCTGATGTCATCACCCTACCCACGCCTACCCGTATATGTGGGTCCTTGCCTGAGAGGTCAGCGTAGGCTATTCCACTTGTGACAATGCGCACTCATGACGACTTTATAGTGCTAGACCAGGCCACCAGTACCATGACCTGATATCCCACACAGTCACATTATCCCGATGCTGTGCTAACCAGTCCTTGTCCGACCCTATTAATACTGAGCAGTAGGCTAGGTTTTGTTTGTTTGTTGTTTTTTTACATCCTAGCAACATCTAAGGTCATATCAGGATGCGTACCGACTTGTGACAGTACACACTCATCGCCATTTTATAGTGCTACCCCACTGGGAAATCAGGCCACCAGCACCATGACCCGATATCCCACTCAGTCACATTATCCTGACACCGAACTAACCAGCCCTTGCCCTATCCTAATAATTCCAAGCACCAGGCTAGGCCGTGACAAGTATCAATTCTAAGTCATTGGCTTAACTTGGCTGGGATTCAAACCCCAGACCTTCCACACGGGAGGCCTGTACTCTACCGAATCGGCCACCGCGTCCGGTAGAGGCATGCAGTGTGTAAAAATATACGGATTTTCGGTTCGCAATTATATATTGGCAGAGAGCATTATTATCCTCGGGTGACGGAGTGGGGACCAAGGTTATGTAATAAGAAAAGCAATGGGTGCCACTCGCTGTGTCACATTTTAAACTAGGGGAGATATATGTTAATACATAGTGCCCGAGATAATGACAAGATGTTCCTATATAAGAGACAGTTAATGTTTGGTGAAATGTTCCCTCTATGCACCAGAAAAGATGCAAGTGGAGGAAAAGGACATTTTTAATATATATATTTATTGTAACTGTCTGCAACTACCTGTTACCACAGGGCCGATGGGCCAGCACACCAGCCATAAATCATAATGCATACATTATGTACACCACCTGCAGTTGGGTTGGGTGAACACTGCCCTTGGGGGGGAGGGGAGGGGGGCGTCACCTCCCAGGCTGTGCAGGGTGCCTGATTGGCTGGCTGTGGGATGTCCAGTCCCCTGCACCCCCTTGCCCAACCTGACCACACTAGCCTCACTTTGATATTGATTATTATAGACACTGCTCGAGACACACTGGCAGCAACACTCTACTCCTCACTTTTGAGTGAGACACACTCTCTCTTGAGCAGGTACCCAGACACTCTGTCTGATGCTCCACCTTTCATATATACAAACTGAGCTGTGTGCAACAACCATGGGACTCCGGTTCAATGGGCTTTAGGCACTGATTCATAGACATACTAAAGAGGTAATGAGACTATGTGTGGGCAGAAAGTAAGGGGTGATAGCAGAGAGCGTGTATATAGATGAGAGGGACAACTGTCATACTGGCCCATGTAACTGCTGTCCACTGTGGCGCTCCAAGTGGTGGTTGTTGAACACTTTATGACACAGCTGGCAAACTCAAGGCATTGTCAATGGTCGTGTGCAATCTTGCTACAGAAAAAGTGAAATATCTCTAAAACCACACGACCTAGAAGCAAATCGCATGGTACATATCTAGAAAACATGTTTACCGAAAGGATTATATTAAATTTAATATGAATAAGCAATGCTTAGGGCCGACTTAGGGCCGACCCCCTGATATAACTACAGTAAAGTATTTTATGATTGCGGATATATTTTTTTACTCCACTCGCGGTGTTCGATTTGAAATTCTAGCAGCTCGGATGACCCGAGTCACGGTCGTGATAATCGAATACGGCCGTCATTTCCGTGGAATAAAGTATTAATATTGCATTTGTGCACCCATGTTTATGCCAAATTGTTATTTATTTCTTTTAATTTTGAATAAAATCGAAGCTTTGCACTGCACGTATTGGCGTATCGGCAAATTCTATGGCAGTGGGCATTTGTTTTGATATATTATTAACCAATAGCTGTCGTCCACCCTGTTTGCTGCGGACCAAAATTTGACGAGCGATTTCCGTTTCCGTTTGCTGGATTTCTCGGTTTCTCGGTACGAGTTTACAAATGGCAGCACCCATACAGTGCTATTTCCGTTTCCGTTTGCTGGATTTTGGCGAAGTCATGTTCAGTAAGAGTATTGTTTATGTATATATATATATTTATACGTGTTAGTCATTAGCCTCCCCGTGGGTGGGTCGGTATAAGGTTACAGTTCTGGATTTCTAATATGAATAAGCAATGCTTAGGACCGACCCCCCGATATAACTACAGCAAAGTATTTTATTATTGCGTGTATTTTCTTACTCCACTCGCGGTGTTTGATTTGAAATTCTAGTAACTCGGGTGACCCGAATATGGTCGTCGTTTCCGCGGAAGAAACTATTAATATTTCATTTGTGCATCCATGTTTATGCCAAATTGTTCTTTATTTCTTTTAATTTTGAATAATATCAAAGTTTTGAACTGCGCATATCGTCAAATTTTATGGCAGCGGGCATTTGTTTTGATATATTATTAACCAATAGCTGTCAGCCACCCTGATTGCTGCGGACCGAAGTTCGACGAGCGATTTCCGTTTCCGTTTGCTGGATTTGGATGGTTTTTCGGTACGAGTTTACAAATGGCAGCGCCCATACATTGCTATTTCCGTTTCCGTTTGCTGGATTTTGGCGAAGTCATGTTCAGTAAGAGTATTGTTTATGTATATATATTTACACATGTTAGTCATTAGCCTCCCCATGGGTGGGTCGGTATTAATTTTGAATGAAATAAACGTTTTGCACTGCACGTATGGCAAACTCAATGCATTGTCAATGGTCGTGTGCAATCTTCCTACAGAAAAAGTGAAATATCTCTAAAACTACACCAAATAGAAACAAGCTGCTTGGTACACATATAGAAAACATGTTTACCAACAAGATTATATTGAATTTATAAGGTTAGGGTTCTGGATTTCTATTAATCTTTTAAGAAAATTAATGTTTTGCACTGCATGTACCGGCAAACTCAAGGCTTGTTCAACAATAACTGCCAAGAGCGCCACTGTAGCCTGTGTTACCTATTTTCGCGGGAGTTGTTCCTCTCATCTATATACACGCTGTCTGGTGATAGGTCACTAGTAGGTGAACAGGAAGGAGTTGATGCCAATAAAGCGCAACTTCTTTCTCCCTTTCTTCCTTATGAGTTTGTTTGAGAGGGGCATCATATGTGAACTGACAGACAGTTGTCAGAACGCATCTGGGAAGAGTTTTGTGGTATTATCTGGGGCTCTGACGGCCGGGAATCCAGAAATATTATAAGTGGTTGGTTGGTTGTTGGAGTGTTAGGTCCTAGCAACATCTAAGCTCATATCAGGACAGAATGGGCAAGCAGTGAGACATAACCTTTAACTAATAAGCTCCATAATCTAAAAAAAAATTAAGTTGAACTTAACGAAAAAAAAATTTATTAAAAAGAAAGGAAGAACTAAAGAAGACAGGAATGCATGCTTTTGAAGCGCCCCTACTTAATCAGTTAATGAGCGTCTCACAAATGGTGCTCCAAACGTGGGAACCTGCTAGTCACGTAGTCTGGTGACTTGAGCGCAAGAAAACTCAGCGCCAGAATAACTGATAACTCGATTAATCTGAAAAGTAGCACGCGCCACATGAAGCTAATCCGAAGGAGCACGTTGAGGAAGGAAGGAACGCCTTATTCCACGCAATTATTCCCCCATCTTCAAAGAGAGCGTGTTTTAATGGGGTTTAATCAGCTACTGGCTTCCTATAGCACTAGAACTTGCCGGGACTTTAACGTAGTAGCTAACTGTGCTTTAACGTTGTAGTCTACGGGCCTTTAATGTTGTAGTTTACCGGCCTTTAACACTGTAGTCTACGGGCCTTTAACGGTGTAGTTTACCAGCCTTTAAAACTGTAGTTTACCAGACATTAAAGATGCAGTTTACCAGCCTTTAACGCTGTAGTTTACCTGCCTTTAACACTGTAGTTCACCGGATGTTAACACTGTAATTTACCGGAATTTAACACTGTATAGCAATACCTCAGGGAGTTTGACGCCCCTGCCTTGCAGAGTTGTAAACCACTGCCTTGTGGTACAGGTCCTTGACACAACCGAAGGCTAAGGGAGCAAACCCTAAACAGAAAACCATGTCACTGTGGCAGCATTAAGGGCGGTTGATGTATGGAACTCCCGACATCTCCCGACCAGCCACTGCAGGGACAAATAGTTTTGCGCCTGTCTTGACATGTTCTTGCCGGTCTGAAACCTCTATTTGCTCCCCGAGAGAGTGCCACTGGTAACTTGCAAAAGCCAGCAGCACTTCAACACTTTTGCAGGCAGCAGCAGCTTTCATGAAACCACTGTAGTTTACCGGCCTTTAACACTCTAGTGTACCGACCTTTAAAACTGTAGTTTACCAGCATTTAACACTGTAGTTTACCGCCTTTAACACTGTAGTTTACCGGCATTTAACCATGTAGTTTACCGGCCTTTAACACTGTAGTTTACCGGCATTTAACACTGTAGTTTACCGGCCTTTAACACTGTAGTTTACCGGCCTTTAACACTTAGTTTACCGGCCTTTCACACTGTAATTTACCGGCCTTTAACATTGTAGTTTACCGGCTTTTAACGCTTTAGTGTCCCGGCATTTAACACTGTAGCTTACCGGCATTTGTCACTTTAGCTTAGCGGCCTTTAACGTTGTAGTTTACCGGCATTTAACACTATAGTTCACCAGCTTTTGCCGCTTTAGTTTACCTGCTTCTAACATTGTACTTTACCTGCCCTTAACGTTGTAGTTTACCGGCCTTTACCACTGTAATTTACCGGCCTTTAACACTGTAGTTTACTGGCCTTCACCACTGTAGTTTCCGAGCCTTTGCTACCTTAGTTTACCTGTCTTTAACGTTGTAGTTTACCTTCCTTTAATGTTGTAGTTTACCGGCTTTACCACTGTAGTTTACCGGCCTTTAACACTGCAGTTTAGCGGCCTTTAATACTGTAGTTTACCAGCCTTTGCCACTTTAGTTTACCTGCCTTTAACATTATAGTTTACCTGCCTTTAATGTTGCAGTTTACCGGCCTTTAACGTTGTAGTTTACAGGCCTTTAACACTATAGTTTACCGGCATTTGACATTGCTCTTTACTGGACTTTAAGGTTGTAGCTTAGCGGCCCTTGCCGCTTTTGTTTAAAGGGCTTTAATACTGTCGTTCACCAGCCTTTAATGTTGTTGCCTATCGGGCTTTACTGTTTTATCTGTGGGTCTTATTGCTTTCCGTGTAGGCCTTTAATACTGAACTTTTAGGCTTTTAATGATATAATGTTAGGCCTTTAATGCTTTACTTTTAGACCTTTAATGTTTTACTTTTATATCTTAATATTTTACGTGTAGGCCTTTAAATTAATGCTTTAATTTTAGGCATTTAATGCTCTATAGTTATAGCTTTAATGATTTACTTTTAGACATTCAATTTGTAGTTTTATGCCTTTAATGGTTTAAGCCTTTTTGCTCTACTATCAGGTCTTTAATGATTTACTTTAACACTGTACCAGCGTGGCATTTACAATTCATGCGTTAGTGCCATGTAGCAATCCAAATGTAGCACTCTGTTTTCTATAGCCTTTAGAGCTCTACTTATGAAATCAGTGATACTCTTGTATGGCTTAAAGCAGTCTAGGTGCATATCCTGTAGCACCCTGCTTCTATATCTTAGCCCTCTTCTGGAAGGGGGTGAGTGATTTAAAATGAAATAGCATTACGTATGTTAGCTTGTCAACATAGTTAATTTACGAATGTGGGCTCAGGCACTACTTTTCTCACACGCACTACTTTCCTCACTTCACCACCTTCCTCCCCTCACTTTCCCGCCTACAGCTTACCGAGACAGTCGCTTCACCGACCTTCCCTCCCGATTCTCATGGGGTTGAGGGCTGATGTTTTTTCTCGCCTGCCTATTCTTTTCTTCCTTTTGTTTTCCCAGTAATTTGTTTCTCGACTAATGAGGATTTACTTACATGATTCCCTATTACACTGACTGATTGTTATGTTGCTGACTTATGAGTTTGATTCGATATTACACATTGCTCGCTATTATCCTATTATGCCTTAATATGCTCAGATTGATATCTACTCTTATTGTTCACGATACCACAACACACAATAACGATCATGCTCTCCACGCTCTGATGCCCGACCTGTCTACAGGTTATCTTCTCCAATAAATATTTGTTAAATTCCTTCCTCTGCTCTTCTTCTTATTGGCTGTTTGAGTAAATTGTCGATGTTGATTTCAACATGGGTAATTTAACCCGCAAGAAAAAGTACATACTAAATATGGAGGCGACTACTGGCGCCATCTATAATGTCTTTCTTAATAATAAATGCTCTGACTGTGGCGCTATCTTCTGTAAATTTGCATAACAAGATGTGACCCAGTTTTATTATAGACACTTCCACCAGAGCATCTCTATCGATAGGACGTGTTCTCTCCTTTGGATTTACCGCCCACCCAGCCCAACTACAAATGACATTCATAGGGCTACATGCCTGAAATCCTCGAAATCTTAATAAATCAAACATCTCATGACTTAATGTAACAACGGAATAGTAAGAATAAATGCCACTTTATACTGTACTTGTCTTGCGTGGTTGAATTATACAAAAAGCCACTTTAGAACACACATTGCTGCCATTCCGGGCCTAGCGTTATAACCATTACATTATCCAGGCTCCCTGATGCAATCACCCTACCAATGCGCACCTGTCTATCTGGCTTCTTCAGCGTTCTTGCCTGTTATTACTGTGCATGTATAGTCTTTGTTATGTCTCATTTATGGTATTAAACCACTCGATTTGCATAGTTCATATTTATATCTAGATATAATATCCAACCCTATCCAGAATTGGGATGAATGACCACCCTGCCTGAATCTGAGCAGAAACTGCTTCAGTAGGAATTAACACTTGATATGGCGATTCCTGTGCGTAAGTGTTTATGAATCTATATTAGTACAAAGTTTAGAAATTGGGTGAGATTGCACGCAAAAAAAAGAAAACCCCCAAAAGACCCACTAAGATCGCTACCACATAAAGCTCTTGATTCGACCTTTAGAGTCTATTAATCTACATGATTTAGTCAATTATTCACATGAAAAGTTATGAGCTAGATAACAGATAAATATTAAAAGAATATACCAAGCACATTAACCAGACAGGATGGCCGAATGAGTTAGAGCGTCCGTCTCCCCTGTTGGTAGATCGTGGGTTCCAATCCTGGTGCCGTAAAACCAATGACTTAAAAATTGATACTTGTCGCTTCCTAGCCAGACACTCAGCATTATTAGGATAGGACATGGAGCATTATTAGGATAGGACAAGGAGCAGTGGAATGAAGAAGACCAGTCGTCTGGGACTGAAATTTCCCCTGCTTAATCAACTAATGTACCCAAAAACAAACAAAAATGATATTGCTAAATTTATTTCTATAAACCGGGCTTGCGGCACTTTTTCTAATGGATTCTTTAGCAGCCCTTGTCCTGGAGACAGTGCTGTGGAAGTAACTCATTTATAACTCGTATACAGACCTGTATGCAGATGTAAGAGAGAAGGACTCCCGCTATACTACTTTTGGTCACTCCACTACTGTGGTTCCTGGGTTCGCTACCAGGGGTGCAGGCGGCGCTGTCTGACCACGCCCCCCAACCTTGTGAGGTGCACTAGACCTCACTCGCCTGCTAGCTGCGCCCCAGAGCACAACCTTGAGTTTTGACCCATGCAGCATGTAACTGACTACTGCGGGCCGTGTGGTCAGAAGCACGTGTTGCCGGTCAATGAATTGTGTCCTATGAGGTTATCAGCATCTACAAAACGTGCAACCCGTGCACACCCTGTGCCTGAGCAGCAGTTGAAACAAGTAGGAAAAATGGCGACTGAAGTTAAAGCGGAGGTGCGTGGCGCGACGGCAGCAGTGTTAGAAGACACCCTGTCGGCGGACGAGGCCGCGCTGAAGTCGCAAGTCGAATTGCTGGAAAGGCGGAAGCGGGTAGCAGCGTTAGAGAGGCAGAGGGCCATGGTCGAGGAAGAACTCCGGGTGTTGGACGTGTCGGCAGAAAGGGGTAGGAGCAAGGCGGGTCGCGCGCACCGGTGTCACCGTCGTCGCAGGTCTTCTTCATCAAGTTCGGGAAGTAGAACACCGAGTAGGGAGAGGAGGCGTCAACGTAAGTGGACGCTGAAGCACCACACGTGTGAGAGAAAGCAAGTAAAAAAATTGAATGGTTATGAACTTATTGAGTCAACATGTGCCTGGTTTCAGGATAGTAATTCTTATGATGACATTAATGCTTGCCATGCGTTATTCAACCATATAAGTTATATCAGCGCTAAGGCTAAGCATAATAATTATAATAACACTGCACACGTTGCATATGACACTGGAGTTCGAAAGCTGGCTCAAAAACAAGGTTTCGACGCGTTCGTAGTAGGAAACAGTGATTTGGCATTAAGGCACTATGCATTCGAAAATATCAAGGACAATAAAAAACCAGGTATTTCCGCTAACACTACTAGTGGTGCTAATCGTCTCTACACGCGTGATGGTAAGAAACCTTGTTTTGCCTACAATGGCGAACAAGGGTGTTCACGTGATAACATGACGTGCGACTATGGACACTGGTGCTCGCGGTGCGGCAGCCGTAGTCACAAACGAGTAAATTGCCGTAGAGACTGAAAGATTAGTAAGGCTTGTAGACACAGTTCAAATGCGCAGAAAATTGATACGTTAACTACAAATAATAAGACAAATTTAAATAAGTGTACTGTTAATAATAGGATTGTTCATAGCGGTAACGTTACAATGAATACTGTAGTAATGAATGGGGAAGGGTGTGCTTCTCCGTCTCTGCTAAAAATAGCCAGTTGCGACATGCCGGTGCAGGGTCGGTTAATTGATAATCAGGTGATTGGCAATCATGCAACTGGGCCTATGCCCCGTTGGAATCCAATTGAAGCAACATGGTTAGAGGTATCGGTTAGGGTTGATTACTTCTATGTCACCGCTTATGATAAATATTCTAATAGTTCTTATAATCGTAGTTTTGCCGTTTCTCAAGATTGTTTCAACGGAATTTGTAGCTGTCAACACACAATTGCCGGTGCAGTTGCGATGATAAAGCCATGCCGTATTTTTGTTGAGACTTTTTTCCAAAATGACACCGACCCGGACTGGGAATATATATTGCATGGAGTAATTTTTGGCTTTAAGATTATTAATGAACAGTTTAGTAATTCTTATAACTGCACTTATACCAGCAAAGAAGTCCAGGAACATAACACTTTTATTAAGGCAAAGTTGCAGGCCGAAGTTGATAAAGGCTATATTTCTCCAACTAATACGCGTCCTACTTGCTCCCATAACATGTTCTGCATACCAAAGGCGGCAGGTTCTGGTTATAGGGTTATAGTAGACTGCAGTAAACCCTATGGGAAGTCAGTGAATAACTTTGTATCAGAAACCTGTTGTAAATTTCGTTATAAAAGTGTCGACACATTATTAAAAATGCTTATACATGGTGACTACATATCGGTGATTGACATTCAGGATGCTTACCGGGCTGTCAGTATTCACCCGTCGGACAGGGATAGGCAAGGTTTGATATGGAATATTAATGGTGTAGACAGATTTTTTTTGGACAATAGGTTATCTATGGGTCTGTCTTCTAGCCCGTATATATTTACAAAAATATCGAACTATTTATATCGTTGTGCTATTCGACACGGTAATGAGCGTGTTGTAAATTACTTAGATGATTTTGCTGTACTAGGTAGGTCATATGAGGACTGTCGGTTAAATCAATTAGAATTGATTTCTATATTGAGGCGCCTAGGCTTCTACATTAATTTTTCAAAATTGGTTACTCCTTCTACAAGTACTAGATTTCTTGGTATTATGATAGACAGTATAACTATGAAAGTGAAATTACCTGTTGATAAATTGATTAAATTGAAGAATCACCTTAATACATTCGTTAACAAGAGAAAAGCAACTAGGAAGGAGTTGGAGCAGTTAGGGGGTCGGTTATCGCACTGTTCTGTGGTAGTTCGTGGTGGTCGTTGCTTCTCGGCTCGTATTCATAGTGCAGTAAAGGCCCTGAAACTTCCTTATCACAGATATAGGATAAACAAAGCGTTTCAGGAAGAGATACAGTGGTGGCTTTCCTATGTGGATCAATTTAACGGTGAACAGAAAATATTGGTAAACCAGGGAGAAACTCTATCTGTTTATACGGACGCTTCACAGCAAGGTTATGGTGCTCTACATGGCAATGACTGGTGCGTAGGTTTTTTCAGAGATAACCAGCCGGTTAATTGTTTAACCCACCATAGAGTGTTAGCGCCTATGGAGTTGGGTCAGTCACACATTAATGTCAAAGAAATGTGGGCAGTTGTGGCGGCTGTTGATCGTTGGTGTGGATTCTGGAGAAATAAAAATGTTGTATTTATAACTGATAATAACACTGTGAGGTCAGCTCTTGTTAAGGGTGTTTCAAAGAATCAGATTATAATGAATTTACTGAAGCGCATATTTTGGGTTTCCATACGCTATAATTTTAATATAACAGCAGTTCATATTAAGACCAATTATAATATAATATGTGATAGCCTGAGTAGGTGGGTTGCCCCTCAACAGCGAGAAAGAATAGTGCAGGCCGATAAGACTAGGACTTTATGTTGTTCCCATCTGTTCGAGTGATAATGCGTTATGGGACATATTGCTTTGTAGGTCTGGCAACGCTGCAGGCGGAGGCGAAGACAATAGCCATGCAGTATTACGCGCCAAATAGTCGCACCACTCGCTCGACGCAGATAAGAAAGTATTTCATTTTTGTAGATCAATTTAAAGGGCTTCTTGCCCCGATACCCGTGTCTGTCAAGTCAGGTCGCTTTATACATAGCTTGGTTAGCTCGCAGTTTAACTTACAGTTCTATAACTAACTATTTATCGGCTTTAAATTTTTTCCTAAAATCTGAGGATGCTGTGCCTATTGATTATAAAAGCCATACGGTGAAAACTACTCTAGGAGGTGTTAAGCGGATTCTTGGGTGTGAGGTAAAATCGGCAAAGCCTCTGCTTCCACGTAATTTATTAGTTATGTTTGAATTTCTAACGGATTCTCTAGGTCATGTGGCAACAAGGGCTGCAATATTAACAGGTTTCCGAGGTTTATTACGTAAGTGTCAGTTGACACTCTCAGATTCGACCCTGCTGAGGTCGGATTTTGAATTTTTTGCTTGGGGGATGATTGTTTCAGTAAGGCGTTCGAAAACAATTCAATTCAAGGAGCGCAAGTTGCTAATCCCTATAGCTTCGCTTAAAAATAAATCCCTATGTGCAGTTCATTGGACGAAATTACATTTCACTCAGGTACCCGTGTCTGAGGGCTCAGCAGCTTTTCAAGTGCCTTCGCCGATGGGTGGGTTTAAGCCTTTAACTTACGTTATACTTCAATCGACTATTAAATATCTATGTATATGTTCGGGTTTTAACCCTGATGACTACTCTTGCCATTCCCTTAGGAGAGGTGGCTGCACCTTCCTCCATATGCAGGGGGCAACTATAGAAGAGATTAAGGCTCGCGGCGATTGGAAATCAGATTGTGTGTATAAGTACATTACTTTGCCAATTGCTGACCGCATTCTTAATGATATACGAGCTGCAGCATCAATCGATGATTGTTCGTAATAGAATGATGTTTTTTTTTTTTTTTTCTTTCTTCTTTTTGGCTGGGTCGGCCGGTAGGCCTTGGCGGTGGCCCAGCCAGATATCATTTGACTCGATATTGTACTGATTATTCATTATGTGGTATCATACTGATTATTGCTATGCAACTCATGCGATGATTGTTCATCATGAAAGATGATATTGGTTATTGCTAAGCAAACTTATTCGATGATTGTTCATTATGGGAGCTAATATTGTGCTGATGTTCAAGCATTCATAACACATGTTTGTAGTAGGAATAAATGATGTCGCCCTTATTCACTTCTACATCTGACTTCTAGCCTCCTTCGTTACAACTCGTATACAGACCTGTATGCAGATGTAAGAGAGAAGGACTCCCGCTATACTACTTTTGGTCACTCCACTACTGTGGTTCCTGGGTTCGCTACCAGGGGTGCAGGCGGCGCTGTCTGACCACGCCCCCCAACCTTGTGAGGTGCACTAGACCTCACTCGCCTGCTAGCTGCGCCCCAGAGCACAACCTTGAGTTTTTTTCTTCGGTAGGGCGGTGGCCCAGCCAGATATCATTTGACTCGATATTGTACTGATTATTCATTATGTGGTATCATACTGATTATTGCTATGCAACTCATGCGATGATTGTTCATCATGAAAGATGATATTGGTTATTGCTAAGCAAACTTATTCGATGATTGTTCATTATGGGAGCTAATATTGTGCTGATGTTCAAGCATTCATAACACATGTTTGTAGTAGGAATAAATGATGTCGCCCTTATTCACTTCTACATCTGACTTCTAGCCTCCTTCGTTACAGACCAACACTTCTACAGTCTTTCGGGCTTTTCTCCAATAAAGAACAATACTGTGATAGCACTAGAAGCTGCAGGCTCCACTCACTGATTTTGGTGTTAAGCTACCTCAGCACCATATGCCACGTTCAGACTGACTTTAGATTAAAATGTCCCCCTTGATGCATTAACACATTGGCAATGTGGTCTATTTACGCCTAATCGGCAGAGCGCGGGCCTCGTGTGCGGAAGGTGGGGAGGTTGCATCCCGGTCGAGTCAAACCAATGACTTTACAATTGATACTTGTCGCTTCCTAGCCTGGCGCTTGGCGTTAATAGAATAGGGCAAGTACTGGGTTCGCTCGGTGTTAGGATAATGTGACTGAGTGGGATATCGGGTCATGGTGCTGGTGGCCTAATTTCCCAGTGGGGCCGCACTATACAAGTCGCCATGAGTGAGCACTGTCACAAGACACAAATGGGTACCCATCCTGATATGACCTTAGATGTTGCTAGGACGTAAACAACAACCAGCGTTGCTTGGATGTAAAACAACCACAAAGAAAAGAACAAATACCCTCTCAGCTCATCTTCGAAACTGGACAGCACAACAGATCAGTTAGCAGAACACAGCAGGCAAATAATGATATCCGACTCAGTCATATTATCCTGATATTCAGCCAACCATTTTGAGTGTGCTTTATCCTAGTAATGCCCAACACCGCGGTAGCTAGTGACAAGCGTCATATTTGTAACGTTGATTGGTTATTGGAAGTTTACGTCCTGGCAACATCTAAGGTCATATCAGGACGGGTACCGACTTGTAACAGTGCACTCTCATGGAGACTTCATAGTGCTGTTCCACTGGGAGACCAGACCACCAGCACCATGACCCAATATCCCACTCAGTCACATTATCCTGACCCTGAGCTAACCAGACCTTGCACTATCCTATTAATGGCAAGCATCAATATAGGAAGCGACAATTATCAATTTTTGTAAGCCATTGGTTTCACTCGACTGGGAATCGAACTCCCGCTCTCCCGTACGGGAGAGGCATACGCTGTACCGATTCTGCCACCACGTCCGGTCATATTTCTAGGTCATTGGTTTGACTCTGCGGAGGGTCGAAGGGTCCATATGGGAACCTAACCAGCGCTGGGGTTGTGGGTAGATAGGAAGATTTGCAGATGCTTTCGGTACAAATTCATGAATATTGGTGTATCCAATAAATGAACCATGGCAGCAGGTGCTCTGACAACGTCATATGAGGATGGATACCGATTTGTGACAGTGCGCACTCATGGCGACTTTATAGTGCTGCCCCACTGAAATACCAGGCCACAAGCACCATGACCTGATATCCCACTCAGTCATATCATCCTGACACTGAGCCAACCAGTCCTCATCCTATCCTAACAATGCGGAGCACCAGGCTATGAAGCAACAAGTATCAATTTTAAAGTCATTGGTTTGATTCGACCAGGGTTCGAAACCACGACCACATCACGGGAGATGGACGCTCTAAGTCATTCGGCCATCCCGTCTGGTCAGATCGGGAAGTTGATTCCCGGTAGAGTCAAAGGACTCCTGGTCGAGGACAAGTGACTTACACAATATATATTTGCCACTTCGCAGTTTGGCGCTTCACTTTAATAGGATAGAGCCAGGACTGGCTAGCTCAGTGTCAGGATAATATGACTGAGTGGGATATGGGATCATGATGCTGGCGGCCTGACTTCCCAGTGGGGCAGCATGATAAAGTCGCCATCAGTGTACACTCTCAAAAGTCGGTACCCGTCCTGATATGATCATAGATTTTGCCAGGACGTAAAATTCCAACAACGAACAACCAACCAACCAGCTTATCAGATTAGAACAGCCTGGGAAAAGATTGGGGGAAGAACTGAAATGGCAGAGATGTGAAAAGGATATATATATCTGTAACTTGGGAAATTTGATGATTGATTTTGGGTTGGTTAGTGCCTCGTCAGCACCAAAAGCCATAATCACAGCGAGATATCTTCAACTTGTATTTTGTCTTTTGTTTTTATTCAAGTTCAACCATCGCTTTTAGTTTTACACAGAATGTGAATAGTCGGGTTCCCAGATACCAAGTTCCATAAGAAAACTGCGCATTGTGAAGATTTTATGAACCTTTCATGGATTGAATCGCAGAAGGCGTGCCCACTCATCCGGGCACTATGTTCAATATGGCCGCCATTTTTCAAAATGGCCACTGATTTTCGAGGTGCGAACAATAAAAATGACAGAAATAACCTTGGTGTCAATTCATATGTTTTGACAACTCTGAACAGAATATTGGGTTTGTAATTTCGAAAATCCAACGTGACCACCCATAGCGGCCATTTTCTCAGATGGCCACAACTATTTATGAACAAATTTATAATTAACCCATTTTCAAAATCTTGGTGTCGATTTCTATGGTTGTGACCATAGTAAGACAGATTACCCATACAACAAGTTATGCATCAACACAGACATTTATGAGGTCAAAAGCTCCCACCTATAAACATTGTGGCCAAGGAAAGTACAATTTTAGGTAAAACTGTATATGAAGTTTCAAAGGTGAAGCCTTCATTCAACTATAACATTCCCGATGACGACAAAGATCAAGTGGTGTAGACAAAACACGCACCAAAATCGCAGTCCGGTAATGCTTGATCGACGACTGCCTGATTGGACCTTCACATCCTGAATGATTATTTTAAATTACATTCGGTGATTAATTAACCGAAATTTCAAATGCGGACAAAACAAAGATCTTCCTCAATTGGTCTTCCACTGGTCCTTCCCCAATCCAAGCATCTTTTCTGTGAATGGGTTTGAATGGGTTAGAAGAAATGGACACTCAACTCATTTGGCCACCCGTCGGGTTATATGGGAGCTTATTTATTCGCTGGCAAGGAGAATCCGCCTCACCTACTGTTCATAGAAGTACAATAGTGGTAGAGTGGGGAGCAGTAATGGTTAGGATAGTACTCGTAGAGACCGCAAGAGGCGCCACCATCGGCAATCCGCAGCAACTACCATCCTTATTGTGATTGGCTATAATACAATATATATTTTAACGTAATGCACTCTCTCTCTCACCCTCACCTCCTCCATCCCATCTTTCACCCCCATCCACACCCCAACCCCCAGCTCCATCTCCACCCCACCCCACCTCCACCTCCACCTCCACCTCCACCCCCACCTCCATGTCCATCCTCACCCCCACATCCAAGTCCACCCTCACCTCCACCTCCACCCCCATCCACCCCCCACCTCCACCCCCACCTCCACCCCACCGCCACCTCAATCTCCACCCCAACCCCCACCCCCATCTCCTCCCCAACCCACACCTCCATCTCCATCCCAACCCCCATCTCCATATCCACCCCCACCTCCATCTGCACCCCCACCCCACCTCCATCTCGACCCCACCTCCATCTCAACCCCCACCTCCATGTCCACCCTCACCCCCACATCCAAGTCCACCCTCACCTCCACCTCCACCCCCATCCACCCCCATCCACCCCCCACCTCCACCCCCACTTCCACCCTCACCGCCACCTCAATCTGCACCCCCACAACCACCTCAATCTGCACCCCAACCCCCACCTCCATCTCCACCCCAACCCCCACCTCCATCTCCACCACAACCCTCACCCCAACCCCCACCTCAACCCCCACCTCAACCCCCCATCCACACCCACACCTCCACCTCCACCGCCACCTCCACCCCCACCCCCATCCCTAACTCCATCGCCACCCCCACCCCAACCACCACCTCCTTATCCACCCCAAACCCCGCATCCAAGTCTACCCTCACCTCTACGTACACCCCCATCCACACCCACACCTCCACCCCCTCCACCCCCCTCCGCCTCAACCCCCCCTCCATGCCCCCCCCCCCGCCCCTACACCACCTCCACCCCGACGTCCATGGGCAGGTACAGGTTCCTGGAAGATACTTGTTTTCTCGGCTCTACTTCCCATTCATACTACATTCTACATTCACCGAGGTCACGTGACCAGGCCACGCGCCTCCTGGGTGTTTTAGGTGGAGACCGATGCTGCTAGCAGGTTAGTGCATTTTTGGAATGGGTCGACAGGTGAGGAGATGGCTCGAGTGGGTTGGTGATTATGTGGATGGGTGAGTGGGTGAGTGTATGAGTGGATGTGTGAGTGTATGAGTGGGTGAGTGAGTGAGTAATCGGGTGAGTGAGTTGGTGATTGGGCTAGGTATTTGGTGGGTTGGTGGGTTGGTGGGTTGGTGGGTTGGTGGGTTGGTGGGTTGGTGGGTTGGTGAGATGGTGAGATGGTGAGATGGTGAGATGGTGGGTGGATGAGTTGGTGAGTGAGTGGGTGGGTGGGTAGCTAGGTGATTAGTTAGGTGAGCGAGTGAGTGAGTGACTAGGCTAGTCAGTTGGTGAGTGAACTAGTTACTGGGTGGGTGGGTGAGTTGGTTAGTGGGTGAGTTGGTGTAGGAGTTTGTTTGTTTGTTGATCAAGTCCTAGCAACATCGAAGGTCATATCCGGATGGTGGTGAATGAGTTGGTGAGTGAGTTGGTGAGTGAGTTGGTGGGTGAGTGGGTGGGTGGTTAGGTGATTAGATAGGTGAGTGAGTGAGCAGGCTATTGAGTTGGTGAGTGGGCTAGTTGGTGGGTGGGTGGGTGAGTGAGTTGGTTGGTGGGTGAGGTGAGGTAGAAGATGACCACTTTTAGCTTTATCGTCTTTACTATGTCAATTAAATTGAACCAGAGTCCCCTGATAAACAATTGGTTAGTGTGGGGACACGTGACCACACGCCGGGTAGTCGGCCACACCCAGACTCCCACTGGACGCGATGGCCGAATCGGTAGAGCGCGGGCCTCGCATGCGGGAGATCGTGAGTTCGGTTCCCAGTCGAGTCAAACCATTGACTTATAAAATTGGTACTTGTCGCTTCCTAGCCTGGTGCTCTGCATTAATAGGATAGGGCAAGGACTGGTTAGCTTGGTGTCAGGATAATGTGACTGAGTGGGATATCAGGTCATGGTGCCAGCGGCCTGATTTCAAAATGGGGCAGCACTATAAAGTCGCCATGGTGGCACCCTGTCACAGGTCGGTACATGTCCGGTTATGACCTCAGGTGTTGCTAGGACGTAAATCTCCAACAGCCAATCAACTAACCCAGACTTCTCCTATTACGCTCCCCCATCCTCTCTATCCTCCATCTTGTTGGGGTTCTATGTCCTGGCAACATCTAAGATCATATCAGGATAGGACCAACTTGTCACAGTGTGTAATCATGACGACTTTATAGTGCTGCCCAAGTGGAAGATTGCACCATTGACAGAATTATCTCAATATCCCACTCATTATCCTGATACTGAGTAAACTGGTCCTTGCCCTATCCTATTAATCAGGAGGTCATATATAAATGTGTAATAGCTGCTAGTAATTGGTTCGATTAATTTACCGATTGTTTATCTGTGGACCACTGCTTTCATCCAACTATATGCAAATGATACGGTGGTATATGCCACAGGCAAAACAACCGAAGAAATAGAAACAAAACTGAATCTAACACTAAAAAAACTAATCGAGTGGTGCCGACTAAATAGGATAACCACAAACAAGAGCAAGATGAAAACAGTACTATTTGGTACTAGGCTAACGAGTAACCATAAAATAAAGTGTCTTCTGGGAAACACCAAACTGGAACAAGTAGACAACTACCGATATCTGGGTGTGGATCTAGACAGACACCTAAATTATGACCTTGGCATAACAAATACTATCAAAAAAGTAAACCATCAAATATGTGTACTGGCTAAACTGAGATATTACATGACTGAAAACATGGCAATTTAAATATATAAAGGCATGATCCTCCCTTACTTGGACTATGGAATTGTAGTATACATGGGAGGAAATACAGGTGCTACAAAATAGTACAGGTGCTACAAAATAGAGCCCTCAAAGTATGCCTTCAGGTGCACAAAAGATATCTCACAATAGAATTACACAAAAAATGCGCTGCAACACTACTAACGAGTAGAACTTAGAAGGGAAACGCACCTCAAAATACTAGCACGCTATTACACCACAAAACCAGGCTACACAGCAACCCCCCACAGGGACACCAAGCAAATGGCGCCCCCAGTGCTACTGACAGCAATAAGTAACGCAGCAATTTATGAGAGAAGTGTACTGGCCATGGCAGCACATGCCTGGAATAATCAACCCATACAACAAGGGGCAATCAAAAGCCTGGACCACTATAAAAGGTTCTTAAAGAAAACAAGGTAATACATAATCACCTACCAAAGGAACAATATCGTGGAGGCAGTCACAGCAAAAAAACAGGCCAACAAATATGGTAGATATTACAAATATGGAAACTAGCCTAAGTACTAAGGAAATTGAAATGACTATCACCATAGGGCACAGTCCGTCTGGCTATGTGTACTGGCACAAACCAAAGCAGAACCAGGCAGGCCACAGTCATGAATCTGATCCACCCTGAAATACAAAATGGCTAACCATACAACACAATCATCCCACCTCGTCGCAGTGCTGAAGGGTCCAGGGGTGTTCTGGCACACTGGTGTACTATCTAAGGACAGGGTGTGGGTGAAAGGATGCTGTAACAAACCACAATGGGATGGGATCCTGTCCCGCAGGCCTGTATGTCATCTGGGTAGATGTACATAGTAGACTAAGTTATCATATACAGGTTAGGAAAAAACTTTGAAAATTTAAGAAAACTAATATAGAAACTACTAACACCCAAAACCGCAAAAGGTTGGCCCAAGAAAGATGAGGTAAACACTCTTGAGTGTGGGACCAGACCAATCCAGTATCACTGCTGTCCAGTGTTGAAAAAAAGCACCCTCACTGGAGCTTATAGGTTATGGGCAGAATCAAAAACTTGTCACAAAAAAAAATAAAAATAAAAATTAAGCACCAGGCGAGCTAGCGACAAGTATCAATATTGTAAGTCATTGGTTTGGCTTGATCGGGATTTGAGGCAACTATCTCCCGAAGGAGAAGCCAGCCAGTGTTTTTAGCAATTTGTCCACCATGTCCAGCCCCAGCCTTGTGCAAGCAGCCCCAGTTAAAGTGCGCGACAAGTGATCGATATGGATCTGTTACGGATATAGAATGCAGCAGTTCAGTCAGTACACACAGTTCCTATCATCTGATCTTCAGGAGAGGTCATTTGAAGGTTACAATGAAAGCTACCAGACGGGATGGCCGAATGAGTTGAGCGTCCGTCTCCCTTGTTGGTAGATGGTGGGATTCGAACCCATACCACCTGGTTTGTCTCCACCGAGGGAATAACTGGCGACACTGCATGTGTTTCAATACTTCCCGGTTTATTCCAATTAGGTCCCGTCCTGATATGTCCTTAGATGGTTCTCGGACGCAAAACAACAACAAACAAGTCCAACTCGGTCAGAATAGAAGTGACCTGCCACTGCCCAGCCGGCTAACAAGTAACCTCCGGTGTGTGTGGGGGGGGTGGGGTGGCTGGGTGTGTGTGCGTGGGTGTGTGTGCGGGTGGGGTGTGGGTGAGGGTGTGTGTTGGTGTGTGTCGGTGGGTGTGGGTGTGCGGGTGTGTGTGTGTGTGGGTGTGTGTGTGGGGATGTTTGGGTGTGTGTGGCTGGGTATGTGCGTGTGGGTGGGTGTGTGGATGTGTGTGGGTGTCTGGGTGTGCGGGTGTGTGTGCGGGTGTGTGTGGGTGGGTGTATGGGTGGGTATGTATGTGTGTGGCTGGGTATGTGTGTGTGTGCGTGTGTTGGTGGATGTGCGGGTAGATATGTGGGTGTGTATGTGTGGGTGTGGGTGAGGGTGGTGTTGTGTGGGTGGGATTGTGGTTATGTGGGTGTGTGGCTGGGTATATGTGGGTGTGCGGGTGGGTGTATGGGTGTGTGGGTGGGTGTGTGGGTGGGGGTGTGGGAGATCAGAGTAATAGAGCCTCATTACTACTACTCCAATAATATTAGCCTAACAAGTTGCACATATATGTATGGGATTACATATAAATAAGTCCGTAAATTAATTCCTATTCATGGAACATCATTCAATTTTGATGAATTTATACTTTACTGAAATAGAATCTGATTTTACGCTAATTAGCAGTCGCTATATCCACATAAACATCACAAGACCAGAAATGCTGAACTGCTATTGGCTGAGCACATTTCTCTTCTGGCGTCTAATATCAGGCGTCGTTTTCACATTATCTCCTCCAAATGCAATATCACATTTTTAAATTGATATAGGTTGGCTTTGACTATGTAGTAATCTATTTGAGAGACTGTGGTGCTGCTCAAAATAGATGCGCTTCTGCCCCAGAGTGTTAAGAAGTGCGGATGTAGGTCTCGCATCCACTAATGAGCCCCACTACCACGCAGTGACAGTCTTTTTTATATTTTTATTTATATTTTTATTGAGGCTGTATTTATACTGTCCATAGCATATAAGCCCAGGTACCCAGGCTTGTTTTCAATGCTGGCCAGTTGTAGTGTTGGTGTTATCTTACCACACAGTGGCTGCTGATAATGTATTTGATTGCCTGCATTTCAGTAGCAGATAGATAATTGGTTGGTATGGTTAATAGCCTATGCTAGTTTTTGGGGGATTTTCTTTGCATATATGTATTTATTTTGTCTACTCTTATTACTAGACTAGCCTACTCCTATTTACATATCATAGGCTTATACATAGCTTTGTGGTGTATTATCTGGCTACTTTTGGCATGGTTACCTTCCATTGGGTGTCCTGCTGGTGGGCCGTGACATATCACATGCACCAGTCCTGCACCCAATCCCAGTATTGCCAGGCACCAGCTAAGCTCAGAAGCAAGTGTCAATCAAATCAGGACTTGGCCAGCAAAGAAAGCTAAGACTATATTGAAGGTTTGCTTTCCATTTTCCTACATACTGCAAACTGTGGATTTGTTTGTTTTTCTCAGCTCACTTTTAATACTGTAGTAGTTTGGAATGACTTCTCAGCGAAAGATCCATTATAGACAAGTGGGTGCGGATAGGGTTATGGCATCAGGGAGCCTAGGTGGTGTTATGGTTAGCACCCTAGCCAATGCCAAGACATATTGTTTTTGATTCTGCTCTCAGACGCAATCTTCCCAACCTGACTAAAGCAACTTCACTACAGTAATATTACTATCCTGAAAATGTAGTGAAAATAACCTTAAAGCGGCTGTCACACCTCGCCGGATTGGGCAAATGGAAAGAAACCGAACAAAGTCCATTGATATCTGGCAAAGGCCGGTTTGTGTCCCTTGCATATCTATTGCATTTCCGTTGATAGCCATTGATATCCAGCCCGACCCATTAGAAGTTTTGAACATGCAGAAAACTTGGAACGAATGCTGCCGGATTGACATGTACGTTTCTTGTCCGGGTTGACTCCGTTTAGTCTGCTTATCGTCCGTTGCCTATCCATTCATGTCCGTTTCATGTCCGTTTCATGTTTCATTTGCCCGGCATCCTTTGACCTGATATCACAACATTTTGACACATTTGAATACATCTTGATACTATCATGCCCCAACACCACCGGACTAGACAATTCTGTCCAATGCTCAATCCGGCATAGTGTGACAGGCACTTAAACTTTGCGCCATAAGATCAGTGAATCAGGGTAGAATATGCTAATCAGACAAACAAATCTATTTCCCCCCTTCTCCTCCTAAGTTCTCCCCACTAAAGAAAATCCAGAATGAAAATGTACACACACAAATGCGATCCAAAAGTATTGTATCTGAGAGGATGCGTGAAGCTTTCATTGTGCCCTTCAAATGACCCCTAGTGAAGAAGGGATTCTCTGTACTGACTGAACCGCTATATTCTATATCCACGACAGATCCATATCAATTAGTTATTACTGCACTTTAACTGGGGCCGATTACGCAAGGTGGGGACCGGACACGGTTGATGAATCGCTGAGAGCTGGCTTCTCATGTGGGAGGTGATTGCCTCAAACCCCAACCAAGCCAAAGCAATTGCTTACAAAATGGATATTTCTCGTGATCTTGCCTGGCGCTCGGCTTTAATAGAATACGGCAAAGACCGGATCAGTATAATGATAATGAGTGGGATACCAAGGTCATCGTGTCAATGGCACAGTCTTCCAATGGGGCAGCACTATGAAGTCGTTATGAGTGCAAACTGTCACAAGTTGGTCCCCATCCTGATATGATCTTAGATGTTGCAAGGACTTAGAACGCAAACAAATACCCACAAGATAGGGGGATAGGGAGGGTGGGGGGAAGGGGGAGGGAGGTGGGGGGAGGGTGGAGGGAGGGTGGGGGGAGGGTAATGGATGGGCGATTCTGGGTGTGGCCGAGTCTGGGTGTGAACTTATTAAACATGTGTCAGAACATAGAAGAGAATACTGAAGCACATTACCTGGTACTTCAGAAACCTGCTTCCCAAAATTAATTTAACATTCTTGCCCCCACAAATATCTCAAAATTGAGCCATTCAAACAAAGGTTACTTCAAACTAAAGTATTTTGTTTGTTTTCTTCGTCCTAGCAACATCTAAGGTCATATCAGGACAGTGCACACTCATGATGTCTTTATAGTGCTGCCCCACTGGAAGACCAGGCCACCAGCACCATGAGCTGATATCCCACTCAGTCACATTATCCTGACACTGAGCCAACCAGTGCTTGCCCTATTCTAATAATGCCGAGTGCCAGGCTAGGAAGCGACAAGTATACATTTTTAAGTCATTGGTTTGACTCGGCCAGGGTTCAACCCCACGATCTACCAACACGGGAGACAGACGCTCTAACTCATTTGACCATCCCGTCTGGTCTTCAAACTAAAGTAAGGTAGATTATAACTATCAGCCTAATATATTTATCTAAGAAAATTACAAAAACTCAAAAATATCAGACTATGCAACTTTAAGAAAGAACAAAAACTAGATCTTGTTGACATCAAAGAGTAGAGACGACTTGTGCTCGAGAACTCTCAGAGGGCCAGCAAGAATGGCGAAATGGTGGAGAGGGTGGAATTTTAACAATAAACACTTTATTTTTTTTAAAGGGGGGGTGAGAAGAAATTAAATATTTTATTGTAAAAAATATTTAAAAAAATTTTAAATCGAAAAGAAAATGCACATGTAGTCAGGCTCAACGATCCTTGCGGGCTATGGGGAAAGTGAAGTGAAGAAAGTTATGATTCCTGTTGGAGGGGGGGGGCGGGGGAGGGTGCTGCCCTTGGAGATGGAGGTGATAGGCATGCCCCATAGATCGGGATTACACTCCTCCGGTGGAAATATGAAAAGCCAGGAATGGTCTGTAGGGCAAAGGATGACGGATGGGCATTGAGCACGCCAGACTGACCTGTCATAGAATGCTGGTGCTGATGATGTGGGCGCTAGAGAAAGTTGCTCTGTTGTTTTACGTCCTGGCAACATCTAAGGTCATATCAGGATGGGTACCGACTATTGACAGTACGCACTCATGGTGACTTTTTATAGTGCTGCCCCCACTGGGATTTGTTTGTTTGTTTGTTGTTGTTTTACGTCCTAGCAACATCTAAGGTCATCTCAGGACGGACCGACTTGTGACAGTGCACACTCATGGTGACTTTTTATAGTGCTGCCCTACTGTGATTTGTTTGTTTGTTTGCTGTTTGTTTACGTCCTCGCAACATCTAAGGTCATATCAGGACGGGTACCGACTTGTGACAGTGCACACTCATGGTGACTTTATAGTGCTGCCCCACTGGGAGACCAGGCCACCAGCACCATCACCTGATATCCCACTCAGTCACATTATCCTGACACTGAGCCAACCACTCACCCCACTCAGAAATCAGGCCGCCAACACCATGGGCTGATATACCACTCAGTCACATTATCCTGACACTGAGCTAACCAGTCATTGCCCTATCCAAATAATGCCAAGCGCCAGGCTAGGAAGCGACAAGTATAAATTTTAAAGTCATTGGTTTAACTCGACTGGGAACCGAACTCCCTAGCGTCTGCACACGAGGCCTGCGCTCTACCGATTAAGCCACCGTGCCCGGTGCACTAGAAAAGGCCCCCCAGGTTTATTCCGCCATGGTCAGAATAGATGTTACTTGTCGCTGCACAGCCTGGTCACATGTAACTAAAGGCCCGGTCACAGACACGTTAGTGGACATAGTTGAACGTACTGGAGGCTAACGTAGTTGAATGTAGTTGAACGTAGTTGAACACAGTTGAACATAGTTGAACGCAGTTCAACGCAGTTGAACGCAGTTGAATGCAGTTGAACCCAGTTGAACCCAGTTGAACGCAGTTGAATGCAGTTGAATGCAGTTGAACACACTGGAACACACTTGAACGCACTTGAATGCACTTGAACGTATGTTCAACTATGTTCATCTATGTTAGCCTCCACTATGTTCGACTATGTCCACAAACATGTATGTGACCACGCCTTAAAGCTGCATAGTCCGAGTAAATATCAAATTTTCAAAACCAAACCAATTATCTAGATTTGATTCTACATATCTAACTTAGATACTGATGCACTTATTAAGCATTTCTGTCTGCATAGAAGGCAATACTGAGTCAATTTAACAGAACCTGTTACTGCAAAAGTCTATGGTGTCAGAGTTTTTGCAAGCTTGCGAAAACTAATTTTCCACGTTTGCACTCAAAATATCTCGAAAGTTTACCATTTAAAATAAAAGTAACTTTTAAATAATGTAAAGTCGATACTAGTGATCGATCAGAAAAAAAAGGGAAATTCTAAACCCCTGGACTATGCAACTGTAACTGCATGCAGTGGGGGTGGTGGCCGCTAGCCATAGGTAGAACAGTCCACCATCATGATGGTTTCCGCGGGTTTGCTAGCCCTTGCGGATCGTTTTTCTCGCCAAGGGTCAGCGGCTTTGAGACTGCCGCCTTGTGGTAGTGGGGCGCATAGCAGATTACAACACTATACAGTACAACCCCATTAAACCAAGCTCGGTTAAACCAAACGATCGGTTAATCCAAACTTTTTTCGGTGGCACGGCAAAATACTACCATTTATCATATAAAAAAGTCAGTTAAACCAAATTCGGTTAATCCAAACTATCGGTTAATCCAAACAAAATTGTCGGTGCCCCAGGCCACTTCCAGTATGGTTAAACCAAACTTTCATGTGGTTATAAGGTCATCTGAAACTTTTGTATATGATAAATGGTAGTATTTTGCCAGGCAGCTGAAACAAATTTGGATTAACCGATCATTTGGTTTAACTGAGCTTGGTTTAACTGGGTTATACTGTATATACATACAAAACTATAATCAAAGTGTCCACATATATTGTATATTACATCTATAATGCACCAACGTTTTTACCAAAGTCAAGTCAAAGTCGAAGCCAAAGCTCGGTTAAACCAATGATCGGTTAATCCAAATAAATGTCTAGGGTCCCTTCAAGTTTGGTTTAACGGGGTTGACCCTGATAATCTGCCCGACTTCAGTTTCAAATTAACTTTGAAAACACTGGCTAACCTTGGAGGTACTTTGAGGTGAAAAGATGCGCGAATCGGTAGAGCGCAGGCTTCCCATGCGAAAGGTCAGGAGTTCGAATCCAGCGGAGTCAAACCAACTACTTATAAAAATTATACTTGTCGCTACCTTTCTGGCACTCGGCATTAAAGCTGCATAGTCCGATCAAGCATCAAATTTTCAAAAACAAAACAATTATCTAGAATTGATTCTACATATCTAATATAGTTACTGGTTCACTTATTAAGCCTTTGTTGCCACATAGAAGGGAATACCAAGCCAATTCAATAGAACCTGTTACTGCAGAAGCCTATGGAGTCAGAGTTTTGGCATGCTTGCCAAAACTAATATCACATGTTTGCACTTCAAATATCTCAGAAGTTAGCCATTTAAAATAAAAGTGACTTCAGACTAAAGTATGGTAGATTATAACGATCAATTTAGTATATTTATCTCAGAAAAATTACAGAAACTTAAAACCATCGGACTATGCAACTTTAATAGAATAGGACAATGACTGGTTAGTACAGTAGCAGGATAATGTGACTGTGTGGGATATCGGGTCATGATGATGGCGGCCTGGTCTCCCGGTGGGGTAGCACTATACAGTCACCATGACTGTGCATTGGATCAAGTCGTCTGAACATGTCCTCATATGCCCGTAGATGTTGTTAGACATAAACAACTAAACGCTTCAGCCTCCAACCAGCCAACACCATAACCATCTTATGCGATGCATGAATCTTCTTGGTCTGAATACCAATAACATTGTCGTCTGCTCTGAGCAATCTGTTGCTTGTCGACAAACATATACATGGTTGGCATTGCGTATTCCCTTTGTGGAAGCCATATTGCAATATGTTCCGGTAGGACATATGACAGGAGTGGGTTATCTATCATATGGTTGTTGCTGAAAATGCGAAATATTGCGCCTTAGAGCAAGCATAAGGCTTCGAACCCACACCTCTTGCCATACCAGAGCTAACCATTGCATCCTACCTAGGCTGCTTGATGTTTTTTTTGGTTGTTTGGTTGTTTGTTGTTTTACATCCTAGCAACATCTAAGGTCATATCAGAACCGGGCTGTCTGATGCAATCAACCTATCTACGTTACCTGTCTAGGTTGGTTGTTGGAGTTTTACGTCCTGGCAACATCTAAGGTCATATCAGGACGGGCACCAACTTGTGGCAGTGCGCACTCATGGCGACTTTATAGTGCTGGGCCATGCGGAGAAGATGCTGCCAGCACCATGACCTGAGAGCCCACTCAGTCACATTATCCTGGCACAAAGTCAACCAGTCCTTGCCCTATCTAATCCTAATAATGCCGAGTGCCTGGCTAGGTATTGACAAGTATCAATTTATAAGTCATTGGTTTGACTCGACCAGGGTTCAAACCCATGGGTTCGAATCCCACGATCTATGTTTGTTTTACTTCTTGGGGGGACCGGACGCGGTGGTCGAATTGATAAAGCGCAGGCTTCCTGTGTGGAAGGTTGGAAGTTTGATTGCAGGTCGAGTCAAAGCGATGACATACAAAATTGATACTTGTCGCTACTTAATGTGGCACTTGGCATTACCAGGATAGGAGAAGGACTGGTTAGCTCAGCATCAGGATAATGTGACTGAGTGGGAAATTGCCTCAGCGTGCCGGCAGACTGCTCTCCTCATGGGGAAGCATTATAAAGTTCGCCTGAGTGCGCACTGTCACAAGTTTGTAGTCTTCCTGATATGACCTTAGATGTTGCCAGGAAATACAACTACAAAAATATATAAAATATTAATGCCTAGATTCACATTGATCCGGAGATAATGAAACCTATATACACTTATGTAGTGGTCTGCACTGACCTCTCAGGCAAGTAACCACATAGACAGGTAGGCGTGGGGAGTGTGTTGATATCAGGGAGCCTAGGTGGTGTAATGGTTAGCACACTGGCCCGGAATGCAAAGAGATGTGGGTTTGAGTCCCGCTCTAGGCGCAGTTTTCCCATTTTCATCACCCCCACGACACTGGTTGCCGTGATCAGGATCCTGTACAAGCTTTGCGCTGTATGGTTGTCGAACCTACCCTGTGTATGTATGTGTAAGTGCATTTCCTGTATGTATGTAATTGTAAGCATTACAAGACTTACAATTCCAGGGGGACGAGTGTAGTGGTCTGCACTGACCTCTCAGGCAAGTAACCACATAGACAGGTAGGCGTGGGGAGTGTGTTGATATCAGGGAGCCTAGGTGGTGTAATGGTTAGCACACTGGCCCGGAATGCAAAGAGATGTGGGTTCGAGTCCCACTCTAGGTGCAGTATTTCCCATTTTCATCACCCCCATGACACTTATATATCAAGTATATATGCAAATGTGTATAAAAATCTACATACCTTCAAGATCTATATGTAAAAACACATCAACATTGTCTGCAAATATGCATCAAAACCTACATGCAAATAAGCATCAAGATCAATATGTAAAAACACATCAAAATTATCTGCAAATATGTATCATAACCTACATGCAAATACGTATAAAGATTTACAATGCAAATATATATCAATATCTAGATGCAAATAAACATCATGCTCAATACATTAATACACACTTACAATTTATATACATATTTGAAAGTGAGAAGCAAGTGACCTTTCGGGTCAGCTGGTTAAGAGTCAGAGTCGGCGGGATGCAGAGAATGACCGACTGTCTGTATATCGAGTTAGTTTATGTGAGGATCGGTGTCAGAAGGACATAGACGAGAACCATTAGGAGGCATTCTTAATTTAAATACACATAATAAATTACATAGTACATATATAAACAAATTATATAAACGTTGCATAAGCCAGTATAATACGGCCGCAAGATTCTATCTACTCAGCCTCATCTCCTTCCTCAGTCATCGGCTAGAGGAGCCTTATTTAAGGCATCTACTACTATAATCTTAAGGCCCGATCACACCTCACCGGATTGGGGGAAACGGACAGAAACCAAAGAAAGTCCATTGATGACTGGTTTGTGTCCATACAAGTTTTGAACCTGCACAAAATTTGGAACGGATGCCACCGGATTGACGTATACGGTTCTTGTATGGTTTGAGTTTGTTTTGTGTGTTGGCTATCCATTCACGTCTGTTTCATTCTGTTTCATGTCCGATTCATATCCAGTCGCCCAGCATCCTTTGACGCGATATCTCAACATTTAGACACATTTTCGTACATTTTGATATTCATCATGCCCGAATCCCACCAGACTAGACAATGCTGTCCATTGCTCAATCCGGTGAGGTGTGACAACTGCTTAAGGTATGCATGTTGCGCAACCTTCCCACCCACGCTCCAATGACCCCTATCCTCACTCACTGTCATAGTTCCCAGTCTTTCTCAGGCTTCTCTTTTGAAAGTACTTTTAGGACCATTCAAACTGGTTGTTCAGGGCCAAAATGAAGAAATTCCACAGTTTGTTCAGTGTGCAATAACTCCAGGTTCCCAGTATGCTCCACTAATCTCATTGCCCATCAAGTGGGCGGAAATTCCAATGTAATTTTTGGAGGACAGCCAAGGTTGGCTCAAAATTATTATATGTCGGTAGTAACCTTGACATATTATTTCAAAATAACACCAAATGTCACCTTTCAAAGAACAAGCGTTTAACCTCAATATATATATATTTTTTTTTACTGAAGATCGATTTTAGAAACGAGACAAACTTCTTGAAAACATCTTTTCCTATATACCGACATCCATACTTTTTAATGAAGCTTAATGCATTTTTTTGTATAATTGAAGGAGTTGTCAGTATTTTTGTATTTTCAAAAGTTAGTATCTTAAAAGTTTGTTATTACGAGTCCGAACCCTCTATATTCGTGTCTAGTAAGATCAAATGGCTTTACCATAAACAACAATTACAATTCTGGAGAGAAGTGAGGCCAACACCCCCCCCCCCCCCGCTACCCACCCCCGTTCGGCTAGTTAACCCAAATCCCGCAGGTGGCGCCACAGGCATGACATCGAACACGCCCAGGGGATGGGGAATAAATATTCCCACCATCGGCTGGATTCGAAGGAAATACCTAGGCCCTCTCTCACTAGTCTCTGTTATTTATATCCGTATAACTCAGCATACATCACATAACTGGGGAGGGGCGGGGGGGGGAGAGCAATTCATGCTTGAACCGCACCGTATCGAATACCAGCGCCGCCTAGTGGGACTGGAGAAGAATTCGCCGTGGGGCGTGGGGGGGGGGGGGGGGGCAGGGAGAGATAAGAAGTAGGCATCTTCCGTCAGACATACACTGCGGAAGGTTGGGAGTTCGAATCCCGGTGTAGTGAAACCAATGACTGGTGTTTTTTGTTGTTTGTTGTTGTTTTACATCCTAGCAACATTCTAAGGTCATATCAGGATGGGTACTGACTTGTGACAGTGCACACTCATGGCGACTTTATAGTGCTGTCCCACTGGGAAGCCAAGCTGCCAGCACCATGACCTGGTATCGCACTCAGTCAGATTATCCTGACCCTGAGGACACCAGCCCTTGTCCTGTCCTAATAATGCCGAGCGCCTGCGTAGGAAGCGACAAGTATCAATTTTTAAGTCATTGGTTTGACTCGACCAGGGCCAATGACTGGTTGGACAGAGGAATGAATATTAATAAGGAAAAGAAGAAATGAAAAGAAATATACTTATACTTGTTTAATTATTGAGATTGATAGGGATTATGCGGTGAATAAATGAACTAATTTAGCTACAAAGTCTCTCTCCCATGCTCGCTGGTTCCCGGTATGCGTAAGATGAGGCAAAAGTATGTAGTAATACGAGACTAATGCAGTAAGTTGATGCATTACTAAGATTCTCTGAATCTTTCGGGTTCCAGGACCAGTGATCAGGGGCCCTACCCTCCCACTAATGTGGGGAAATATTTCGCTTATCACTGGTTTTGCTTCTTGCCATGTATAACCTTCTTAAAGGGGCTGTCACACTATGGCATATGGCGAAAACATATGCCAGTGTAGCGGTTTGCGTCACATATGCTGCCATATCCCGTCATATGCTATGCATATGCATATGCTATGCATACGCAGTATACACCGGGCGTATCGCATCATACACCGTTGTATGCGGGTCCGTCCAAAAATTTGTGTGCATGCTAAAAATTGTCAGCGTATGGCGGCGTAAGGCTCATACGCTGCTCATACTCTATGCATACACTATGCGTATGCTTTGCATACACTCATACGCTAGGCATAAGTCGCTCATATGTTTCGCATATGCTCACCCTGCCACTCTTAACTGTCAAAACAACTCAATTTACGCCGTGCATACGTTGGGTTATGCTTCTCATACGTTACACATACGTTACGCATACGTTACGCATATGTTACGCATATGCTCCAAAAGACATGTCAGTGCACAAAGGTCACCATACGTCGTCCAGCAACGTTTTTCAAATTTTATTGGTACGTTTTTATATACGCCGCCACCATACGCTGTAATGTGACAGCCCCATAAGGCCCTGACACACTAGGACGTATAGTGCCGGCGTGTGCGCAACGTGTTGAAATAAATTTCAAATCAAAATAGGTCTGCATATGCCAAACTTTTCTCGCTGCAAGGGATAAAAATGGGTGTACACACAACGTACACACAACGTACGTAATGTATGCAGAACGTATCTCTGACATATTGAGAGCGTTCATCAGTTCATGTGCCTCACAAAACTTTCGCAAAACATTTGCATATGCTGACGGTATGCTAACCAACCTTATGCATGTTACTCCATCGCGAGCAGTACAGCACATACATTAAGTACGCTGGAGATACGGCAGGCATACATTCAAAGTGCATTTGGAGTATGTTATGCATCCATTGGCTGTACGTATGCTGACACACGCCAAGTGTACACTGAGCATATGAGAAATGTATGAGCCATGCGGCGACATACGTTGACAATTTTGAACATGCACACACATTTTTTAGCGGCTTGACGTACAATGACCTATGATGCCATATCCCGAGCATGCTCGATGTATGCCCAACATATACATAACATGTGACGCCGTATGCCAACGTGTTGGTCGAAAATCGCATCCATCAGCATATGCTAAGGCCATACGTCATAGTGTGACAGCCCCTTTAGGTATAAATTGGAATGGAGTTCGGTTTGAGGGATTCTTTAGTTGGAATCAGTGCATTATTCCTGATTAAGCTACAAAAGAACAGATCCGGGATATAGGTCTCTAAGTGAGGCAGAACTATAAAGTTGCAACAAGTGCGGACTTCCCAAGTCGTACGCGTCCGGATATGACCTTAAATCTTGCTAGGACGTAAAGCTACAACAACAAACATCGCCCCGACATTCACCCACACAGATGACTGATGACTTATCAGGGAGCGAGACGGCAGGCGGGGCGGGAGTGGGGCGGGGGGGGAGACATTCATTGCGCCTGCTCGCTGGCAGACGCCATTTTGCAAGAACCTGATAGCAAATTCACGGACCGGCGCCTGGTGGGACGGGTAAGAGCTATGTGGTCACGTGACATGGTGTTCAATTCCGTCCCCGTCCCACACCCACACCCACATCCACACGACACAGCGCAAAGCCTCCTCATTCACAAAACTCCAAGAGTTTATTCGGTTTTGTGGGGGAAGGTGTGGGAGAGCGATACTTTTTGGTTTATTTCCGTTCAGGGTGCATCTTGGAGATGTCTTGGAGATGCCTCCTATTTCAGACAGGAGATGAAAAGCGTCTCGAAAATGTCCGCCGTATTCAGTGGTTTCAGCCAATCAGAGCGCTTCCTTTCCATTGCAAATGACCGCTGCCTATGGAGGACGCCATTTTCGAGGCGGCCGACAGCTAAATGCTGTTCAAACTAGCGTGACTTCAGGGACGCCTCCGAGGCGCCTCCGAGACTGACCCTGAACGCGGCCCAGGTCACTTGGTTGTGTGTCGCCGTGGTGGGTGGAGCAGCAATAAAAGTCGGAAGCGAACATTCATGGCCTATCACATTATCATAATTCAGCTAACGCTATTTCAGTTTGGGACATTTGGCGGGTGTGCGTGTGTGTGTGTGGGTGGGTGTGGGTGGAAGCAATGGTTCTATCACAAAACCATGAGAACCGTCGTCCTTTAGGGATATGTGAGCTCCCGCAATATTGAGTACAGTCTAGGGTCAACGCCTTAGCAATGGCAGCCCAAGGATGTGATAGTTCCCATGGGATCCGCCGCCGCCGCCAGTGTCGCCTCCGATGCATCGTGACGACCTCTAGCGGCTCATAATTGCATCAGTAATCGGTCATCTGAAGGCAGTCTATGGTGTCTCACACACAAATCACCTAGTAGAGGGTTTATTGGCTGGGGTTTTACATCCTGGCGACATCTAATGGCATATCAGGTTCGATACCAATTTATGACTATGCACTCTTGGTGACTTTTTAAAATTTAAATTGTTGTTGATGATGGTGTATTTATGTGCTACCACAATGGGTTCGTTTGTTGCTGGTGTTTTACGTCCTGGCACCCTCTATGGTGATATCAGCCCGGGTACCGACTTGTGACGGTGCACACTCATGGCGACTGTATACTGCTGCCCCACAGGGAGTAAAGGTCGCCGGCACCATGACACAATATCTTGATGGTGCCGCTCGACTGGAAGACCAGCCCGCTGGCACAATGACCTGATATCCCAGTTCCCACACAGTCACATTATCCTAACACTGAGCCAACCACCCCTTGTCCTATCCTATTAATGCCGAGCGTCAGGCTAGGTAGCGACAAGTATCAATGCTGTAGGTTATAGGTTATAGGTTATTTGACTCGGCTGGCAAACGACCTCCGCCCTTCCGCACGGGAAGCCCGTGTTCCACCGATAGGGCCACCGTGCGGGCCTCGCATGCAGGAGATCGGGACTTCGGTTCCTAGTCGAGTCAAACCAATGACTTATAAAATTGATACTGGTCGCTTCCTAGCCTGATGCTCAGCATTAACAGGAGAGGGCAAGGACTACTTAGCTCAGTGTCAGGATAATGTGACTGAGTGTGATATCGGGTCATGGTGCGGGCAGCCTGATTTCCATGTGGGGCAGCACTATAAAGTCACCATTAGTGTGCACTGTCACAAGTCTGTACCCATCCTGATATGACCTCCGATGTTGCCAAGACGTAAAACTCCACTAACCAAACAATGTAATTGAGACTGTCTCAAAAGGTGCTAAGCAATGTGGGACAAAACTTTGTCCATAGTAACGATCAACAAACTATCAACTTATGCATTTGCTGAGGATAAACTGATCTGTTTTTTTACATGGTGTTTCATAATCCCAATAGAATACATATTGATTTGAAGCAAATATCCTTGTCTTTTCAGTGTAACCGTTTCTGTGCTGTTTTGTGTCAATCGTTACTATGGATAAAAAAAAGAAAAGCTAGCACCTTTTGAGACTGGCTTAATTAGCATAACAAACTCAATCTGTTTAATTGTGGTGTGCCGCGACCGGCTGTCGACTGTTCACAATCACTCACTATTTCAGACATCAAAGAAGGTGACAAATCAGGTCGGCCTCCTTCCATTTAATTGAATTTACTCCCGTCAACACGTCGCCCGCTGGCATTTCACACTGCAGTGCTTCTTCTATTGGAGTTTGAAAACGAGGCTTGCAAGAGTAACAATGCGAATTGACATTCATTCATTTCAAACAAGCTGGACTCTTGTGCCTGTGCATTTTACATTGATCGCAATCACCCGATATAGTGCTGCTATATCCATATTGGCATTACATCAGAGCGCGTTATAATGGGGCTTCACTGTACTTGTATTCTTGCTGATTGCCGCACTGACACTGCCAGTAAAACTGGCATTACATCAGGGCGCATTATAACGGGGCTTGCTGACAGCCACACTGGCACTGCCAGTAATATTGGCATTACATCAGTGTTAGATAAAAGATTCACCCGGTACTTGTAGTACACGGGTGAATGACAACGTAGTCTAACTCGGGCGCAAATAGCTTTAGTATTGACCATGAAGTAGAAACTGTGGTTCCATGATCAAATGGCTACATATATTGGCACAGATTTGGTGAAATGGGAGAGAATGCAAAAAGACAAGATGGCGGCCAGAGAACGCTGTCGATTTCACTTTTAAATTGCACTAAAGTATATGTTTTATTATATTTTCCACCTGAAAAGTAGCGGGTAAATATGAAGACATCTACAAAGAACGAATGTTGCTTCTTAGGCTGTGAAATTAGGCTCTCATTTCATTAACCCACTTTTTCGACCGTTTTTATATAGGGTTGGCTTTCATGAGAGATGCACAAGAAAGTGAAAGAGATAATAGGTCAAGGATACAGACAGAGAAGCAGTAAATGTATCAAGAACAAAGACGGCAAAATGCTCTTTGAAGAAGATGAAATAAAGTCCAGATGGGAAGAATATGTAAACGAACTATACAATGATGACAGAGGGAACCCACCCACAATTGAGAAAGAAGATGGGAATATTATATTAGTATCAGAGGTTGAGAAGGCTATCAATGATCTAAAGGCAGGTAAGGCTCCTGGAAGTGACCAGATAACATCAGAAATGATAAAAGGACTAGATGAAGTGGGGATTCAAATCATTCATAAGCTAGTAACTGACATCTATGAGACTGGATTTATACCATTGAATATGAATGAATCCATATTTGTACGACTCCCAAAGAAGCTAAAACCAACATTGTGTACTGAGTACAGAACACTAAGCCTGATGAGTCATATGTTGAAGATGATCCTGAAAATAATTGTACTGAGAAACAGACAGAAAATTGAAGAACAAATCAGTAACGTGCAAAGTGGGTTTATATCTGGAAGAGGTACACGTCAAGGGATTTTCAATATGAGAATGATTTGTGAACGTTATTGTGAAGTGAACCAGGATGTTTATGCCTGCTTTATTGACTATGAGAAGGCCTTCGACCGAGTCAATCATGAACTGTTAATCAAATGTTTACAAGATATTGGTGTCAATGGCAAAGACATTAAACTAATTGTGAACTTATAGTGGACACAACATGCATTTATAAAAATGGAGCAGGGCCTATCGGATGAAGTTATGATTAAACGAGGAGTTTGACAGGGGTGTGTATTGTCACCATGTCTATTTAACCTGTACACAGAGATGATTTTCAGACACATTGAAGATTGCAAGGGAGTGACAATAGGTGGCATGAATGTCAACAATCTTAGATATGCCGATGAGAGTGTAATACTAGCAGACAGTGAGAAAAACCTACAAGATATAGTGAATAGAATCAATAAAGCTGGAATACTATTCAACATGAAGATGAATGCCAGGAAGACCAAAACAATGGTTATAAGTAAAAAGACAGATAAACCAAATGTCAATATAACTATAGATGGCACAAACATACAACAAGTATCCGAATTCATATATCTCGGACAAAAGATTACAAATGATGGGAGATGTGAGGAAGAAATTAAAAGAAGGATAACAATAGCCCGAACAACATTCTCCAAAATGTATAGAGTGTTAACATCAAGTAAGATATTAATACAAACAAGGAAGCGTATTATTCAGTGTTATGTGTGGTCTACTCTAATGTATGGGGCAGAGACATGGACAATCTCTAAGAAAATGTACAAACGTTTAGCAGCATTTGAGATGTGGACTTATCGAAGGATGATGAAAATATCATGGACAAAGAAGATCACCAACAAAGAAGTTCTCAGAAAAATTAAAAATAAGAAAAGCTTGTTTGCCACTATACAGACAAAGAAACTTATTTATTTTGGCCACATCATTCGTCAGAGTTCAATATACCGTACATTGTTGGAAGGGAAGGTGAATGGCAGCAGAGGGAGAGGGAGACCAAGAACATCATGGTTTACAAATGTTTCACAGTGGACAGGCTTGAATTATTCACAGTCTATCAGAACAGCACAACATCGGGACAAGTGGAGAACCATTGCATCCAACCCTCGACTAGAGGATGGAACTATTGATTGATTGATTCACCCATGTACTGCGAGTATCGGTTGAATCCTTTATCTACATCAGGGTGTGTTATAATGGGGCTTCACTGTATTCTTGCTGACAGCCGCACTGGCACGGCCAGTAATATTGGCATTACATCAGGGCGCGTTATAACGGGGCTTCACTGTACTTGTATTCTTGCAGACAGCCGCACTGGCACTGCCAGTAATATTGGCATTACATCAAGGCGTGTTATAACGGGGCTTCACTACTGTATTCTGCAGACAGCCCACTGCACTGCCGTAATATTGCATACTCAGGGCATTATAATGGGGCTTCACTGTACTTGTATTCTTGCAGGCAGCCGCACTGGCACTGCCAGTAATATTGGCATTACATCAGGGCGCATTATAATGGGGCTTCACTGTACTTGTATTCTTGCGGACAGCCACACTGGCACTGCCAGTAACATTGGCATTACATCAGGGCGCATTATAACGGGGCTTCACTGTACTTGTATTCTTGCGGACAGCCGCATGGCACTCACCCCTGCCATTCCTACTCACTTAACACTCACTCAGCACTCACTGTACACGCACTCACCACACCACACTCAACCACACACTCACCACACACTCACCACAGCACACTCACCCAGACCTGTGCACACAATACCTTTCAGTATTGTCAGAGATATTTTCAGTATTCTTGAATGACTTTCAGTGACACTTTTACCATAAAAAACCCCGACTCACACACTACCACACACTCAGTCTAGTACACACACACACTCTACCACAGACACACCTTCTGCCACACACACTCTGCCACACACACACTCTAGTACACACACACTCTACCACACACACTCTTTACCACACACACACTCCACCACAGACACACTCTACTACACACACTACGACACACACCCTAGCACACACACTCTAACGCACACACTGTAGCCCACACACTCTAGCACACACACACTCTAGTGTAGCACAAACACTCTAGCACACACATTCTCTAGCAGACACACATTCTATACCACACACACATTCTAAACTACACCCACACATTCTATACCACACACACCCTAGCACACACACTCTAGCACACACACACTCTAGCACATAAACCCTCTAGCATACACCCTCTAGCACATATACACTCTAGCACACACATTAGCACACACACACGCTATCACACAAACTCTAGCACACACTCTAGCACACCAGCACTCTAGCACAACACACTCTAGCACACACACTCTAGCACACACACGCTAGCACCCACACTCTAGCACACCAGCACTCTAGCACACCAGCACCCAAGCACAACACACTCTAGCACACACACTCTAGGATACACGCTCTAGCACACAAACACTCTAGCACACAAACACTCTAGCACAACACACTCTAGCACATATACACTCTAGCACACACTCTAGCACACACACTCTAGCACATACACACTCTAGCACACACACACTCTAGCACACACACACTCTAGCACAACACACTCTAGCACACACACACTCTAGCACACACTCCAGCACACACACCCTCTAGCACACACACCCTCTAGCACACACACTCTAGCACACACACCCTCTAGCACACACACTCTAGCACACACATACTCTAGCACAACCCCTCTAGCACACACACTCTAGCACACAAACACTCTAGCACGCATACACTCTAGCACACAAACACTCTGGCACAAACACTCTAGCACACACACTCTAGCACACAAACAGTCCTAAGTACATCTACATTCCACGAGTATCGCCTAGTTAAAGGTACCTTATTGGTACCTGCCACATGCGTATTACCAGCTAATACATTCACTGTTCCATCGCTGTGCCACAAACAATAATCAAACTAATGGGGCTGTCACATTACGATGTTTCTCGCCAACACGTGTCGATGTGTCTGATTTTTTGCCGCAATGTCGGGATACGTCAGGAAGTGTTAAGCGCGCCTTAGTAATCGTTGATGGACGGCGATGGTCGATGGCATGCATCATCGGATCGGCGAAGTTTTGTGCTTGCACAAAACTTTCGATGACCGGCAACGCGCAACAACGAGCGGGTGCCAACATTATGGCGACATCAGAAGCAAGTCGACATCGCTGGAATAACATTATGCGAATGCTAGGCACACCTCAACCATGATTGGTGATTGTTGGAGTTTTACGTCCTGGCAACATCCAAGGTTATATCAGGACCTTATCCATAATAACCACACAGTTTATACAGCAACCTAACACCTTGACTCATAATACTGAACTGACCCATTTTGACATATCACATCCCATGACATTCCATGACTTTCCATGACCATTCAGTGCAAAATTACCTGACGTTTTTAAAACAATTATTAAATTAAAGTTACCCCAAACCACATCTGTATTCGTACTCAATTCACTGGGTTAGATTTGAATTGTGAATAAGCATGACAAAATAACACCGACTACATGTATTGTTTTAATATAAAAAATAAAGAGGCAGGATAACGAACGCACATAAATCACTTTTACTACAAAACATCACTGATTGAAGTTTGGGCACATCGGCGAAAATATGCCTTAAATAAAAATATGGTCATGATTTTCCATTTTCAAGGACTTTCATGGATCTTTCGACAAATCCTGAACGATCAAATTCCAGGACTTTCCTGGTATTCAAGGACCCGTATGAACCCTGCATGATAGCAGAGAGCCTGTATATAAACAGATGAGAGGGACAACTCCCGCGAAAAACGGTAACACAGGCTGCAGTGGCGTTCCTGGCGGTTAGTGTTGAACAAGCCATGAGTTTGCCGGTATGCTCAATGCAAAACATTTGTTTTTATTCAAAATTAATAGAAATCCAGAAGCCTAACCTTATCAATTTAATATAATCCTTTTGGTAAACATGTTTTCTATATGTCTTCCAAGCGGTTTGTTTCTATGTGGTGTAGTTTTAGAGATATTTAACGTTTTCTGTATGAAGATTGCTCACCGCCATTGACAATGCCTTGAGTTTGCCATACGTGTAGTGCAAAACGTGTATTTTATTCAAAATTAATAGAAATTCAGAACCCTAGCCATGTAAATTTAATATAGTCTCATTGTTAAATATGTTTTCTATATGTGTTCCAAACAGTTTGTTTCTATGTAGTGTAGTTTTAGAGATATTTCACTTTTTCTGTACGAAGACTGCTCAAGGCCATTGACAATGCCTTGAGTTTGCCGTATGCGTAGTGAAAAACGTCAGTTTTATTCAAAATTAATAGAAATCCAGAAGCCTAACCATATCAATTTAATATAATCTCGTTGGTAAACATGTTTTCTATGTGTATTCCAATCAGTTTGTTTCTAGGTGTTGTAGTTTTAGAGATATTTAATGTTTTCTGTATGAAGATTGCTCACTGCCATTGAAAATGCCTTGAGGTTTGCCCATATGCTTAAGCTGTTCAACAACCACCACTTGGAGCGCCACAGTCAGCAGCTGTTACATGCTCTAGTATGGGAGTTGTCCCTCTCATCTGTTTATATACACGCTCTCTGATGATAGCTAACCAGTTAACAAACTAAACCTCCAGCTAAAGCTAAGATTCCTGGTATGTGGCATGCGGCATGCGGCATGCAGCATGTGGCATGCGAATGCCATATATGTGGCGTAGATATATGCCAACCCCCAAACATTTTTTGGGTTTTTTCCTCCAAATTTGTGAAGGAACAGTATTGGTTTCTATGGCAAACGCAGCAGCATTCGCATTCGCATGCTACACCGATGGCTACAGGGACCAATTCAGTTGCCACATTCGCATTCGCATTCGCATTCGCATGTATGGAAGCACCCCTATTCACTTAGATGCTTTTAGATTTGTTGCTGCATTCGCATTCGCATGCCGCATACCGAGTGTAAGGAATCATAGCTTTAGTCTACTGACCAGACGAGATGGCCGAATGAGTTAGAGTGTCCGTCTCCTTAGATAAAAGATTCACCCTGTACTTATAGTACACGGGTGAACGACAAAATAGTGCAAATATGGGCGAAAATACCTTTAGTATGGGACAGGAACTAGAAACTGTGGTTCCAGGGTCATATGGCTACATATACTGGCACAGATTGTGTGGAAATGGGAGAGAATGCAAAAAGACAAGATGGCGGCCATAGAACGCCGTCGATTTCACTGCCAAATCTTATTAAACTAGATGTTTTATTATATTTTTCAACTCAAATGTAGCGGATAAATATAAAAACATATATAAAGAATATATTTTGCTTCTTAAATTAATACATTATTCACTCAATTTATTTCCCCAGCATGTCGAAATTCTTCGCCAGCTTTTCTAATGGGTTGGTTTTCACCCCTGTACTCTCAGTACGGGGTGAATCTTTTATCTACCGTCTCCTATGCTGGTAGATCGTGGGGTCGTGGGTTCGAACCCTGGTCGAGTCAAACCAATGACTTAAAAATTGATACTTGTCGCTTCCTAGCCAGGCACTCGGCATTATTAGGACAGAGCAATGACTGGTGTGCTCAGTGTCAGGATAATGTGACTGAGTGGGACACTGTCACAAGTCAGTACCCGTCCTGATATGACCTTATATGTTGCTAGGACGTAAAAGAACAACAAAACAAACAAAAATCTTAGTCTACTAATGCGCCCTACCTAGATACCTGTGCAGCTACCTCTCTACAATGTAACTTTTTTAAGTTACTTGGTGCTTGACAAAAATGAATGTTCTCATTAATAAACTGTTTAACAACAAAAACCCATAGATGTACATTACCTCGTGAACATAGTGTCTCAATATAGGACAGGGAAGGTTTCACATATCAAAAAGTCAATGGCAACATTGTACCCAATGCGCACCCCGGCACGTATCCACCCACCCACCACCTAGGTACAAGATTCACCCCGTACTGCTGCAGTAGGGGTGCAAACCAACCCTATGTAAAAGGTGGCGAAAATGCGGGTAAAAGAATTGAGGGCCTAATTTAATAATCTAAGAAGCAACAATTATTCTTTACATCTGTTTTATTATTTACCCGCTACCTTTGAGTTGAAAAATATAATATAATATCTAGTTTAATAAGATTTAAAAGTGAAATCGACGGCGTTCTGCGGCCGCCATCTTGTCTTTTTTGCATTCTCTCCCATTTCACCAACTCTGTGCCTATATGCATAATATGGGTAGCCATTTGATACTGGAGCCAGATACTGGAGCCTCACTTCCATACTAACGCTATTTTCGCCCGTATTTATATAAGGCTGGTCTTCACCCGTATACTACAAGTACCGGGTGAATCTTCTATCTACCCACCACCCTACCCCTGTATAGTCATAGAATATGTCAGCTGCAGCAAAGGAAGGGAAGGGAAGGGACGGGACGGGAAGGGAGGCGAAGGAGGCGAGGGAAGTAGTGGAGGGGAGAGCAGAGGAGACGAGAGCAGAGCACAGAATATGAGAGCATAGGAGAGGGGATGGGATGGGATCGGAGCGACGGGAGGGGATGGGGAAGGGAATGGAAGGGAAGGAGGGGAGGGGAGAGCAGCCGAGAGAAGAGCAGAGGAGAGGAGAGAAGAGCAGACGAGATGAGAGCAGGTGAGAGCAGAGGAGGGCAGAGAAGAGCAGAGGAGAGCACAGAAAAGGGAAGCAAAGGGGAGCAGAGGAGGGCAGAGAAGAGAAACGAGTTCAGAAGAGCGCAGAGTAGAGGAGGGCAGAGGAGAGGGGAGGGGAGGAGAGGGAGGCGAAGAGGAAGGGAGAGGAGGGGAGCGCAGTGGATAGGATAGGAGTTGAGAGGAGAGGAGTTGAGAGGAGAGGAGAGGAGAGGAGAGGAGAAGAGAGGAGAGGCGACGAGACGAGAGGAGACGAGAGGAGACGATAGGAGACGATAGGAGACGATAGGAGACGATAGGAGACGAGAGGAGACGAGAGGAGACGAGAGGAGACGAGAGGAGATGAGAGGAGACGAGAGGAGACGAGAGGAGACGAGAGGAGACAAGAGGACACGAGAGGAGACGAGAGGAGACGAGAAGCGAGCAGAGGGACGAATTATTCAGAGTGAAATCTTGTCCTAATGAATGATGGCCTGGTGGAAGTCAAAGAGTTAGTGGCAATGTTGGAGACATTGCAGACACTCAGAAGGAAGCCAGTTCCTTTCAGTTCATCTTTGAGTGTGGGAGAAAATGAGATAGCGCTGTTTTAATTGGACACATTAAATAATAAGCGCGGTTGAAACCTCACATACGAGCAGCGGGTGGCTTAGCCTTGGTTTTGTTTGGTTGGGAATATATTTATTTCTCAAAACGACATGTTTTGTCGTTGTTTGTTGAAACCTTTCTTGGGGTGTTTTCTTTTAGTCGGGGTGGGAGGGGGAGGGGGGGGGTGGAGGTGGGTTCGGCTCCGAAGAACAGGTCTTCTAGTCGTTGTTGGTATTTACTTACTTTTTTTTGTATTCTTCTTTTTTTTTAGGAGAACAAAAAAGAGTTTAGCATGTTTGTTGGCGCAGTCATTAACAACCTGAATGTCCTGTTTGTGTACCCGCTGTATAGGCCGGCAATCAAGTTACATCCTCATGTAGCCAAGACAGAACGCCCAGGGCCCGTATTCATGTGGAGGTGCCAGGGCCTTAACTGCGGCTAGGGTAGCTCCACCCGGCTAACGGTGGAAAATTCTTATTCATGTCCCGGTGCCAGTGCTAACCGCCGACCGTAGCCTAGGCTAAGCTACCCCGTTTTCAAACCATGGTTAACTGGAAGCCGTGCCGGTTTGTGTGCGTGTCTGGGTCTCAATCTATTAAATGCTATCATATTTAACAGAATTACATACGCCATAAGTGAAATTTAATCAAAGTAACCCTAAAATCGAACCGTTATTAACGCTGCCGCCGCATTGACGGCGTATTCATATTGTCAAATCGATGAATGTAAAGTAAACAAATCGCCGCCGCTGCAGCGATGTCGATATTCATACTGTCCAACATCAACTAAACATGGCCGCTGCCATCGCCGCCGTATCGGCGCCAATATATTACGCCCAAATCTATTCAATGCTATCATATTTAACAGAATTACATACGCAATAAGTTAAATTTTATCAATTTAACCCTAAATTCGAACCGATATTAATGCCGCCGCATTGGCGGCGTATTCATATTGTCAAAATATAAATAAACTCACGGTTAGCTATCCGCGGTGGCTTTGACATTGGTGAATACGACTTGACCTATTTCTAGCTACCCCAGAGCTAGTGGTGACGTTATAGTGCTGCCCCAGTGGGTTGGTTTGTTGTTGGAGTTTTCCCCTCCTGGCAACATTTAAGGTCATATCAGGATCGGTACTGACTTGCAACAATGCACACTCATGGTGACTTTATAGTGCTGCCAAATTGGGAGATCAGGCCGCCGGCACCATGACCTAATATCCCACTCAGTCACATTATCCTGTCACTGAGCAAACCAGTCCTTGATATATCCTAGTAATAATGAGTACCAGGCTAAGTATTGACAAGTATCAACTTTGTAAGTCATTGGTTTGACTCGAACTGGAATCTAACTACCGACGTTTTGCAAGGAAAGACTGCACTCTATCAACTCAACCACCACGTCCGGTGAATGAGCCGGGAGAGGTATGTCCTGTCTCATGTGAGCACAATTAGATCGTGACTTGTAGACAAATCTGGAACTTTCCCAATGCGTAAGGTACCAGATAGGATGGCTGAATCGGTTAGTCAGTTGTGGGAGTTTTACGTCCTTGCAACACCTAAGGTCATATCAGCACTGGTACCGAAATGTGACAGTGCGCACTCATGACAACATTATAGTGCTGTGCCACTGGGAAATCAGGCCACGGGCACCATGACTCAGTCACATTATCCTGACACTGAGCAAACCAGTTCTTGTCCTATCCTGTTAATGCAGAGCGCCACCATAGGAAGCGACAAGTATCAATGTTATCAAGTTATTGGCTAGACTCGACTGGAAACTGAACTCCCGACCTTCTACATGCGAGGCCCGCGCTCTGCCGATTGGGCCACGAATCGGTAAGAGCGCTCGCTGGCTTTCCATGCGGGAAGTCGTCCAAACCTCGCCCGAGTCAAACTGAAGACTTACCAAATTGATACTTGTCATTATCTAGCCTGGCACTCAGCCTTAATAGGATAGATAGGGCAAGGAAAGTGTTTGCTCATTGTTAGGATAATGTGGCTGAGTAGCATATTGTGTCATGGTCCACGTTTTTGAGTGAAGCAGTACTACATAGTGGTCCCATGACTGTGCGTCATCACAAGTCGGTGTTCTCTGTGGCGGAGTGGTTAGAGTGTCTGACTTTTTTCTAGGTCAAACTCCTAATCTGAAGGTCGGTGGTTCGATTCCCCATGCCCCCATCTCTGCCAATTTGGATTTCCACCGCTGTGTAGAACTTGCAGCCTCATCAAAGGCCAGTTGCTCTCATACCATGTCTATGTGGTGTGGTAGGTTAAAAATCCCTTGGGTCGGTAAAAGTGTAGACTCGGGCTTTCTTTCGACAAACTGTGTAATGGTGAAAACAAGTCTATTCAGACTTATCCATGATAGGCAGTATAAATTTTCCAAGAAGTTGGTACCCCTCTTGACGTGACCGTAGATGTTGTTAGGAGGTAGGACACCAAGAAATCAAACGGATGGGTGAGGTGAGGGAATGAATGGAATCTTACTTCGGAGCAGCGTCTGACGTCAGATGAGAAGGGTTATCACCTAGACGCCATTTTGGTTTGATTTGGGGTGTTTTTTTATGCTAAGCTCTCTTCATAACAAAAATTGTAAGAAAACACTAGAGATATGTCTGGAATGCAGTGCCTCTATGCTGAACAAAAAGAAAAGAAGACTTACTCTGACAAATAAATATTTTCCGAAAAACAAAACGGCACCCAGAATATATCACTCGAGTTATAGCCAAGTGTTACTGTCTTTAATTATTTCACTAAACCTTTTTTTTTTCTTGAAATTTTGTTTGTAATATATCAGCCCTAACAACCAATGCTTCGGTGCTGAAAATAACCCATCAATTTCATTTGAGATATACATATTTTCCGAACAAAACAAAATCCAGCACATTTACAATTTTACCCATTTTTATTACAATAAAAAGACAAATGAAACACCGAGTACGTTAACTAACTACGGCTACCAGATCCTCGGAAATGGTAGAATGCAGGCTTCCCGTGCGGAAGGTCGGGAGTTCGATTCCCGCTCGAGTCCAACCAATAACTTACAAAATTGAGACTTGTCGTTTCCCAGGTGGGCGCTCAACATTATTAGGATAGGGCAAGGATTGGTTAGCCTCATGTCAAGATAATGTGACTGAGTCGTACATCAGGTCATGGTGCCAGTAGCCTGGTCTCCCAGTGGAGCGGCACTATGAAGTCGTCATTGGTACGCACTCTCACAAGCCGGTACGCATCCTGACATGATCTTAAATGTTGCCAAAATGTAAAACTCAAATAGTAAACAAACCACAAACACTCTGTACAATTTCCCGATAATTAGACATTGGAGGATGGTGTGAACTAGTCTATAGTGAATTACAATTGTTATATGAAAACGTAAATGTTATATAGGGCCAGAGGCATTAAGGTAGTATGTGGTGCTGGTGATCCTTTACTGAGTTTTATATAAACATTATGTAGTTATACATACTGTGAGAGGGGCACTACTTTCAGTGTGACAGAGCCTTAGCAGCTCTGCTCACATACCCCCTCCGCCCCAACTGTTATTTACGGATCACTGCACACCCAGACAAAACAGGGCACTGTAGCCATAAACAACCAAGGCTTGGAGACAAGCATATTGAATGTTCATTGGTCGATTGGAGAATGCCTACTGCTGATTAGAGGAGCTCATCAGGTTTGACAGCCATCTTGGATTCATGAACCTACATAATAATAAACCTGAGGGTGTAAGTTCTCTGTCTTTCTGTGCACTTTATACTCTACCTTTCTCTTGCCTGTAGTGATTCCATATTTAGCCTACCTACACAACTACAGCTGCCAGCCGTTGACTTTACAACTCGCAGCCATCCGGATTGACCAGACACCCGTCAGCCTGGTGCACACTGTGCATCCTCACTTGGTAACGCTTTATTGGGGGGAGAAAGAATCGATGCAATATGCAATGTTTAGGAGTTTATAGCTGGTGTACCATCTGCATACATTTCTGTGTAGCGTTTGTGTACCGCCTGTACAGTGGTGCTATTTGCTCCTATGGAGATGCTCCCTTGTCTGCTGTTTTTGTACCGCCTGTACAGTGGTGCTATTTGCTCCTATGGTGATGCTCCCGTGTCTGCTGTTTGTGTACCACCTGTACACTGGTGCTATTCGCTCGTATGGTGATGCTCCCTTGTCTGCTGTTTGTGTACCACCTGTACAGTGGTGCTATTCGCTTGTATGGTGATGCTCCCTTGTCTGATGTTTGTGTACCACCTGTACATTGGTGCTATTTGTTCTGTTTGTTTACCACCTTTATACTGGTGATATTTGCTTGTATGATCATGCTCCCTTGTGTGTTGTTTGTGTTCCGCCTGAATAGTGGTGATATTTGCTTGTGTGGTGATGCTCCCTTGGGTTCTGTTTGTTTACCGCAAGTATAGTGGTGATATTTGCTTGTATCGTGATGCTCCCTTGTGTGCCCGTGAATACGGCCTATGCTGCCGATATGGCGTAAAACAACCACCAGTCAATCAATCAAACCCTTGTGTGATGTTTGTGTACCGCCTATATGGTGGTGATATTTGCTTGTATGATGATGCTCTCTTGTATCCTAATGAAAATAATAACAAAAATGTAAATTTAATAGACCCCTCTCAGTTCCAAGTGCTATAGATAATGTACTATGTGTATTTAAATAATGGAAACATCTACCGGGTCGTGGTGCTGGTGGCCTGATTGCCCAGTGGGGCAGCACTCTGAAGTTGCCATGAATATGCACTATCACAAGTTGCTACCCGTCCTGAAATGACCTTAGATGTTGCCAGGACGTAAAACTCCAACAACCAGTCCGGTGAAATACGGCAATGTACGGTTTATATACGGTTGGCATCTGGCCTGTCCGTTATCTGTCCGGTGGTGTCCTGTGGTGTCCGGTACAAGTTTTGAACATGCACAAAACTTGTACCGGACATCGCCGGACTGAGGTGTATGGTTGGTGTCCGTTTTAAGTCCGTTTAGTTTGTTTTGTCCGGTTCATGTCCGTTACCCATCTGTTACGTCTCTGGTTTGCTTCCTGCAGCGTCTGTTGATGGTGCTGCGGGAATTTGGTCCGTTGGTCTTTTATCTGTTTTCGGTGCCTCCATGATCAGTCCGGAAGGTGTCCGCTAGATGTCCGGTTGGTTTGTTGTTTGTTTGTTGTTGTTTTACGTCCTAGCAACATCTAGGGTCATATCAGGACGGAGGTTGGTGTCCGGTTGGTGTCCGGTCCATCCGTTTGACATTCGGTTTTCGCCCGTCGGTTGACCATTGCTTTTCCGTTGTTATCTGGTGTTGTCCATTTATCGTCCGTTTATCGTCCGTTTATCGTCCGTTTATCGTCCGGTGGCTATTTGTTAATGTATGTTCCTTGTCCGTTGAATGCGCAACATTTCGATACATTTTGATATGGACACCAATGGACTAGATAATTCTTTGTCCGGTGGTGTACGGTACTCAGTCCGTAAGGTCTGACTGGAGCTTTACACAATCCGGTCTCCATGTGTATCGTTGTTCCGCATGACTGATTCCGTGCCTCTAATCGCAAACTCCTGTCAGTTACTCGCATGGCGCACAATAGGGACGCTGTGAGGGTTTTTGTGCATGCGCAGCTCTCACAGCCTGACGCCTCGTGCCACTTCCTGTCTGACGCCCCACCCCACCCCTACCCCGCCCTGGCCCCCCTCCCCCACCCCGCCCTGCCCCTACTTGCAGCTTTCTTTTTTGTTGTTGCTTCGACCTTCCGGCTTTGCTGGTTTATCACTGTCGGTGGCCGACCAGCAAACAGCGTCCGGATGAACAGCCATGCAGAATTTGCCATTTCTTATATCCATTTTGTTCTTTTTATTCTTTTCGGACCAATATTCTTGGATAGCAAGAATTTGCCAAGGTGAAGCCATACATATATATATATATAAATTTAGGCTACGGTAAGGAAAAGAGAGAGAACAATGAGTAGTGGTGGGGAACCTTCTTTTATTTTTGCTTGAAGGTCCCTTGGCCGGGCAAAATAACAGCCCTACCTAAAAATAAGTAGTGCTTGGCGTGCAGTCAAGGCTGGACTGAGCCAAGCGGCAATGAGATGGCAGTCCCGGGGCAAAAGAGTGGCCCGGAGCGAATATACAGTGAGAAATAAATAATAAATAAATAATAAATAATTAATTAAAGAGAGAAGGGGGGAAACTCCGCCTCCTTTATATATATATAATAAATTATATTCTACATATATATATATATATATATATATATATATATATATATATATATATATACATATATAGTATAGTTATACGAATCTTACCTGGGTACAGATGATGGGTAACTGGTGTTTTCCCTAGGTGCTAGCCTCAGATAGTCGTGGTGTAAAATATTCCGACTTTTTAGGTCTGGTCCATAAATAAATAATAGCTCAAATAATTTCTAAAATATCTACTTTTCACAAAACTCATATGTGAAGCATTAAGAAAACTATTTTAATCATATTGATATCATCCAGTTATTTCTATAAAGTCATTATAATAATATTCCAATTATATAAGTAGGCCTATAAAACCGCTCTAATAATGCCTAATTCATTATATCATGTTGGTAAATACATATGCATAATATTCAAATCAAGTTGCGAAACCATGATAGATTATGTATATTAAGTGAAGTGATAATTAATATCAGATTGTTCTAAGGTTCTACATCAAATATAACCACTGGAGACAAGAACTCTGGACAATTATTACTGTATTGGTATATTTACATGTATTACTGAATTGAAGTATGTTGGTATTATATATTGTATAAAGGGAGGTATGCAGGTATTGCAGGTATTGCAATACCTCAGGGAGTTTGACACCCTTGCCCTGCAGAGTTGTAAACCACTGCCTTGTGGTACAGGTTCTAAACAGAAAACCATGTCACTGTGGCAGCATTAAGGGCGGTTGATGTATGGAACTCCCAACATCTCACGATGAGCAACTGCAGGGACAAATAGTTTTGCGCCTGTCTTGACATGTTCTTGCCGGTGTGAAACCTATATTTGCTCCGCGAGAGAGGGCCGCTGGTAACTTGCAAAAGCCAGCAGCACTTCAACACTTTTGCAGGCAGCTTTCATGAAATGTGACAGCAGAGGAGCTGTAGAGAGCTGCAGACAGAAACAACATGAAGGGACTCTACAGTGAACTGAAGGAAGTATGGGGACCCGTGAAGAAGCGACATGTTCACCTGAAATCAACAGATGGAGCGGAGACCTTTTCTGACAGCAAGAGAGACGTGGCAAGATGGAGTGAACACTTCCAAAAGCTACTCAACGTCCCTGGTGTCATAGATCACAAAGCTCTGGAAAACATCAAGCAGCAGATTACCAACACATGCCTCGATGAGATTCCAACCATGGATGAGATGGCTAGAGCAATCGCCAGCCTGAAAGATGGCAAAGCACCTGGGAGTGAATTCCTGCTGAAGTATGAAAGCACTGAGGAGACAATCTGTTCAACAGACTGCACCAAGTAATCACCAATGCCTGGGACGAGGGTTCTCTACTCCAAGCATGGAAGAATGCCAGCATTGTAACCATCTACAAGAAAGGGGATCGAACAGACTGTGGGAACTATCGAGGAATCTCTCTTCTTTTAATAGTAGGCAAGATCTTCGCCAGGATCCTCCTCAACAGACTATCTATTCTCAGAACACCTGATGTAGTTCCGGAGTCACAGTCTTGCTTCAGAGGTAACCGGAGCACCGTGGATATGATATTTTGTCTCCGACAGCTACAAGAAAAATGCATTGAGCAGGACCGACCACTGCACTTGGTATTTGTTGATTTCACTAAGGCGTTTGATACAGTCGGGAGGACTGGGCTATGGCAGCTACTGAAGAAGTATGGATTCCCAGAGAAGTTCACAACTATGATCGAGGCTCTAGATACAGGAATGATGGCGAACGTTAGTGTTGGAGGGGAAGTCTCGGAATCGTTTGGGGTTACCAATGGGGTCAAGCAAGGTTGTGTACTGGCCACCACGCTCTTCTCCATCTTCCTATCAGCAATGCTCGATGATGCTTTCTGAGACACGGGGGATGGCATCTATATACAGTCCAGACAGAGCGGTGACGTATTCAATGTCGCACACTTCAGAGCAAAGACCAAGACTACTCAGATACTGGTGAGAGAGCTGCTATTCACAGATGACAATGCACTGGTTGCCCACTCTGCTGAAGAGATCCAGAAAATAGTGGACGCTTTCTCCAATGCATCAAAGAAGTTTGGCCTGAAGATTAACATCAAGAGGTGCTGGTACCAACCCAACTCTACAAGAACCCAAGAGGAGGATATCATGTTTGACGGAAACAAGCTGAACTCTGTTCCGGAATTCACCTACCTCGAAAGCACTATATCAAGTGATGGATGCATTGATGCTGAAATACAAGGAGGATGGCCAAGGGTAGCGCATCTTTCGGCTGACTACGCCAGAGACTCTGAAACAACCACCATGTGTCCATGCCAGTCAAAGGCAAGATCTACCCTTCAATCGTGCTATCCATCCTACTATACGGAACCTAGGCCTGGAAAGTGAGGCTAACCTGGAAGGACAAAGTGACAAATAAGGAAATACTCGAAAGGATGGGGCTGCCCTCTAGGGAAGATCTTCTGATCAAAAAGAATCTCCGGTGGACTGGACACCTCATGAGGATGTCATCAGACAGGCTACCAAAGCAGATCCTCTATTCTCAACTATCTTCTGGGTACAGAAAGAGAGGGTGCCCTCGTCTCAGGTCCAAGGATACCATCAAGAGAAACCTGAAGCTGAGAGACATTAAGACCAACTCATGGAGATCACTCTCACAGCAGAGAGCTAAATGGAGCGCGGCAGTCAAGTAATGAAAGCAGTCTTTGTCGCATCGCGACGGACAGCATGATGATGATGATGATGATAAAGGGAGGTAAATGCTGAAACTAAGGCCAGCATATACAGTTGCTGCAGACTGTGGTTTCTTCACCCAGACAAATAGTGTATGAAGAATGCCACAGAATGGGTACAATAATTGAAAACAGAACGAGACAGTAGTATAAAGTGGCAATTTAATTCTTTCTAATTAGCTTGTTACATTACTCTTGATGATGACAATGACCTTAGATATTTCAAGGATTACAGGCACTTAACCCTATCGGTACATCATACTAGTTGGGTGGGTGGGAGGGAAATCTTGTCGGAAGAAGTATGTCCTCTCGGTTTGAAAAGTCTGGTCGAAGTGAAGATATCCAGTGCCACGTCATCGGCTTTGACTGGAAATCCCACAGGTGGCGGGTCAATCGGCGACCATTTCTAGTTCTAAACTCGAATATAGGTGTCGCCACAATCTGATATTAAACTAACTGCGTAATTAAGTTAACTGCGCAATAAGGAGTTCAAGAAGTATCATGTAGGTGGCGCGTCGATCAGCGGCCAAAGTTATTAGTTCGAAGAATAGAATATAGTCGGCGCCACAGTGCCTAATCTACTGAGATTCACAGTCTCGTTCATTCAATTACCCATGTTGCGAACATCATGGACAATTGAAAACAGAACGAGACAGTAGTATAAAGTGGCAATTTAATTCTTTCTAATTAGCTTGTTACATTACTCTTGATGATGACAATGACCTTAGATATTTCAAGGATTACAGGCACTTAACCAAAAAGTAGAGCAAGTGTCCTGGGAGCCGATGAAACCAACTGCCTTGGCACATAATCATGCACCGCATCGGAGGTCCAGTGACCCAGCTGTTTGATGTTATTGATTGTCGATCCTTGCAGGGCACAGGCTTGTGCACCGCCTCGTCTCAGGCTGTGCAGGGTGATGGCCGCAGGGGCCGGGTGGCCTGCCACGGACAAGGCCAGTCGTATGGTGTCGAGCAACGCGGTTGCACGTAGGGGTGATCCGTTGATCGTCAGGAAGGCAGGGCCATCGGGGTGAATTGGTGTCATGGACACGTATTGTTTCCACGCTTGACGCGGACAGTAGGGCGATCCAGGTATCGCCGGAACGATGATGTCTCTTGGAGACGATGACTTGTACTGGGTTTTTGATGAACGGATTCGGACATTGATGCCCTTTGCGGTCAGCCTCACATCCTTAGCGCGAAGATAGTGATCTGGGTCAGATCTGCCAACCTTAGGAAACAAGTTGCTCTGGCGAAGGAGTGTGAAGTATGCGATGATAGTGGCTATCACCAGTACGTGACCATTTGGACCAGTTGTCCGGAAGAAAGTGATGATATTCCGAACATCTATAGGTAGCAGAGGAGGGGCCTGGACAGGCACATGACGTGACACCCTCTGAATGCCTCGTTTGAGGAGGCCAACCAGGTACGTGTCAAATGAAGTCGTCCTGCCGTCAAATGACAGGACCCATGTGCGGGCGCCACTCAGATAGTTCAATATGGCACTCGGTGAGGAAAGTCGATCTTTAAGATGTAATAGATACGACATAATATGATACTGGGACGGTTGCAACGGGTCTGCTTGGTGTTCTTGCATATAGATGTAGTATTCCTTTGCCTGAGCTGCCTTATTCCTCCAGGACCCAACCGCCAGCCCCGCCCTAATGGCATCAAGAAGCCGCTGATGGTGACGTTGTGAGTAACCTGGGGAGAGAAGGCAAAAAAGGTTTAATATCGATCCCAGGTTACAGGTTGTGTGTTAAAGCATTGTCATGGGTCACAATGACCAGTTTCAGACCTGCCTCAGCAACAAGTCTCTGTGCTAGGCTCCTTGCACGCAAGTCGAAACACATACGACTTCTTTGTGCGGCAAAGAGCCAGATTTCGCGAGCGCAGACACATATGACTTGGTCACGACCTGCCCCGGAGCTGAGCACCTGCTGTGAGGTTGCATTGTCTGTATTTATTATGATGGTGTATTTATGGGCCTCATGTGGAGAGAGGTGTTTTAGTGCAACGACCAGATTGATCGCCTCGAGCTGCGCAATTCCATATTGCTTATCGCAAACCTCCTGTGAGTACTCGGCTGCATAATAGGTCGTAGTCGAATGCGCTCCCCCAGCCCTCAGCGAGGAGTCGCACTCAATGACCCAAGGCTCCCGAGCACAGGGAGGGAGAAGGACCAGTCCGTTCGACCTGGCGGCATACCGTGTGAACCAGCCAACGTCGAGTGCAAGCTCCGGAGGCACGATGTGCTTGCCCCTGTGTGGTGCGTTCCTTAGGGCATTAAGGATCCTCGACATGAACCTCCTAGCCGCGATCACACATTTAGCAATATGCTGTAGACGTCCGACGAGGCGCTGGAGCTCCCTACGAGACGCCAGAACTTTCTTCTTCCACACCTCGCACTCTCTGATAACCTCCTGAAGCTTATCTTGTGGTATTGTTATAGTCATGTCGTCTGTGGAGACTGTGAACCCGAGCCATGAGACCTCCGTTGTGGGCGAGACACACTTCTCTGTGGCCAGGTCCAGGCCAAGACGGAGAGCGAGGCCAATGATCTCACGGTAGGCTCTTAACGCTTCGTCCAGTGTTCCCGCCGCCCCGACAAAGTCGTCGAGGTAGCATAGAACGTGATGGCCGCGCTTCCTCATAAGGTATACCACCGCGTTTGTTGTTCGGGCACAAGCCATCGAAGACGTGCGACAACCAAACGGCGGTGCCAGATCTATGTATATCTTTTTCTTGAGCGTGATGCCAAGGAGCGGGGTCGACAAAGGACAGGTACGAAGCTGTCTGTACGCCCTGGCCAAGTCCACAGACCAGATGAGTGCACCCTTTCCAAGCCGCGTGACCTCATCGGCCAAGTCGATGATACCAGGAAGCGTATAGGTGTACGGCTGCCCCTGGTACTGGGCCTTCCTGATCCCGGAGTTCACGCTAGCGCCAGCTGGGTAGCTCAGGTCAACGATGACTCTCTTCTTAGTCATACCACGCTTTTCTCGCGTCATCATAGGACTAACCTGAGTCCATGGACGGAACGGCGGAATGTCAAATGGGCCAGCAAGGGCACCATGCTTAAGTTCGGTGTTAATGTATTCGGTCATATGAGCCTCACTGTCCGTATCAGCATAATGATTCGCCACCGACGCGACTGGGGGGCGGTCACCGGTATAATCTACAGGCCACCCGTACTCCAGAAAGTCTAGCAATTGTTTATCATGATAGTCGGACAGTAGCTCCCTCCATACGCCAATGTTCAAACCCGATGGTATGGATATCCTGGGGCCTATGTAATTTGGTAGGGCACCGGCCCTCACGTGCATATAGATGTCTAGATAGACTAGATGTTTTGCCCATATATTATCGACCGGGTGCGGCCAGATATCATCGAGTATGTGCCTATACGTGACCGGGGTATGGGGTGGGTTATAAGATGGTAGCTGATCATTATTAATGTTCAAAATAACGTATTCCACGTCGTCTGTATCAACATGATCATCAATCAGCAGCCTATCAGGCGAGTCCCCACATCGTGTTGATACACCACTGACACCCCCATTAGATCCCAAATCACATACCGACACACTCTCCCCACCTTCAATCGGAGGATCCAGTGGTTCATGTCCATCTCCCGGCCGCCAGACCGGCGCGTACATCCCAGCGTTCCCAGCACCGTCACCAGCGTCTATCGTATGAACAGGCACAGCATTGTCCGACTCAGCCAAGCCTACAGTAGAAACAACCAGGGAGTGAACGCATTCTCGCTCAGCACCATTCGTGCCTGCACGTGAAAGTCCAAAGTTCACTCCGGCTGATAAGGGTCCGATACCGGCCTGGCTATTAATCAAAACATTTCCGCGCGCCTTGGTTTCTTGACCCAGTTCACGAGTCATTACAATAGAGCGATGTCGATCACCGGTGCGCTGAGTCGCACCTCCCGCATTAGCATAACCGACGTGGACAGAGTGAGCGGGGTCAGCTCGGCCACCTACTGAAAATCCTTCGCTTGACCTTTCTCGTTGTTGCTGATCCTCTCCTGGAATCTCCTTTTGTTCTGGCACAATTTTTCTTGGTGCGGATTGGCCTTCTTATTTTTATTTGCACACCACGCGCAGAGGTGACAGCGCCTCTCGGGCTGAATGCCGTGGGATGTGGCAAAACCACAGTCATTGCCGATATTCCAGGCGTGACATGGCTTACCATCGACGTCCTTGTTGTATTCAGGTCGACTATATTCACTCACTCTACCACTGGCGTGTGCAGACGCCGATGATACAGTGGCAGCCGCGGCCGGCTCCTGTTGACGGTATCGACCAGCCTGTTTGTCGACGCGCGTACCAATTGCACAGATGTCGCGTTGGACGTCCTTGATAGCGTACGCGTCGTCCCAGGCTTGTGGCAGACGACCGTCCGCAATCATTGTGAAGACGGTCTCCGACCATTGTCGGCAAGTGTGCCAATCCCAGTTTCCTGCCATAGTGAGAACCTGGTGCATGTGCTCAAAGACATGGTGGGACCAGTTTCTGGGGAGCTTTCTGTCCTTGCACATACGGCATAGTGCCGCTAGGTACTCAGGCCAAGTAGCCTCTTCCATACCGATCTTATCATTTTTGCTACCTCTTATTACATATCTATGGGGAGCGAGAATTTTATTCGTACCTCTTTTCTTGCCCAAGGCCGATCCGGCCGCCACCAGCAGCTCGTTGACTGCGTCTTCCCGCTCGCCATCACGTCCACCTCCCGGAGATAGTACGTCGACTGAGTGTGCCTCAGCACCGAGACAGGTACGACGGTCCCGTTCAGCGTACTCGGATTTTTCGCGAGAACGTCGCCGGTATCTGTGACCAGCATCCCATGAAGTCCCAGCCGATTGTAGCGAGCCAGAACGCCGTCTTGTCGGTTCGAAGGATCCGTCCCGATCAGATCTGCCGAGCAAGGTGTCATGGCCGCCATCACGTGGCGTGACGTCACGGTGGCGCCGGCGGGGAGAAAGAGATCTCGATTTTCTTTTGTCAGCGTTTTTCTGCAGTTCATCAATACGTGAGTTTATCCCAGCATTAATCTCTGTCATCTGCTTCTGTATAGTAGCCAGAGCCACGGTTAATCCCGAATCGTCGTTGATCGTAACATCCATTTGTTCTTGGTCCGAATCGACTGATCGATCCTCGCGCCGGTCCTTTGTTCGGCTGGAATGAGTATGCCTTTCCGTCGTCGAATTCGGAGATAAAGCCACTGACTTCGCACCAACCTTAGTTTTCTTCTTCTTCGCAGGTCCAGCATTGTCACTATCACCTACTTTTGATTTCTTAGCCTTTGTGTTCTTGACGGGCGGCATTTTAAGAAATCTTGTCGGAAGAAGTACGTCCTCTCGGTTTGAAAAGTCTGGTCGAAGTGAAGATATCCAGTGCCACGTCATCGGCTTTGACTGGAAATCCCTACAGGTGGCGGGTCAATCGGCGACCATTTCTAGTTCTAAACTCGAATATAGGTGTCGCCACAATCTGATATTAAACTAACTGCGTAATTAAGTTAACTGCGCAATAAGGAGTTCAAGAAGTATCATGTAGGTGGCGCGTCGATCAGCGGCCAAAGTTATTAGTTCGAAGAATAGAATATAGTCGGCGCCACAGTGCCTAATCTACTGAGATTCACAGTCTCGTTCATTCAATTACCCATGTTGCGAACATCATGGACAATTAAGGCAAGAAACTGAGGTATGTGTGCCTGTTATGGTATGATTTACAGATGCCAGTATCTGAGGGAGTGTTAGCACACAGGTGACAATGCATGGTGCTGTGTGTGTGTAAGTGTCTGCAGGACGTTCCAAATACAGGTGTCAGGTTGGAGGTGGGAGGTGGAGTGTGTGTGTGTGCATGTGTGTGTGTAGTGAACCCTCCCTGCCCCACCTAGTGGCAGTTTGCTGAACTAAAGATGATGCAATATGTAATTCTCAAAGTAAGGCATGTAGAAACTCCTACTATTTTGGAGTTGTCCCAATCTAAGGGTCTGGTGACCACTGCTCTTATGTAAAGATAAATAGGGTTGATACTCCCATGTAAATAGGGTTGATACTCCCATGTAAGTGTGAACTTGATGGAAAATATCTATATGACTCGGGATGGGTGGGTAGGCCCCCCACCCCCTTACCCAGCAGGGGCAGAGGGGGCTGGTGGGAGTGGTGGGGGTCCACCCACTCCCACCCTGCCTCCCCCCACCACTGACTGGAGGAGTTTACTCAATGAAATGTTGTGTTACTGTCTCTGACTGCGGATACTCCCAGCAACTGTGTACCTGTATTTGAAATGTGTTCCATCTGAATAAAAGAGCTGGGCAGGGGGGGCTGGCAAGCAGATCACCTGGAGACACCACAGCATGAGGAGTCAGCCACCCCTAACCTACTAGACTTTACCACACTTAATTTCTGTTGGATTACTATTTCTTGGAACTGATATAGTAAGCAGATATAGTAAGCAGATATAGTAAGCATATAGTAGGCGGATCATCGCTTGAGTAATATCATACATTAGTGGCTCTCCGGCCTCCACACACAGAAGTTAGGATTCTATTTCCTATAAAGATTCTAACATGTAAAATACCGCTAGTTAACAGTGGGTCAGGGAGATGGAAGCACATCCAGATCCAGCAACTCTTTATGGATACTATTTTGTTTTCGTTTTGGTTCTAGTCAAACGTGAGAGTCGTGGTAGGGTAGGGTGGGTCGGCCCTGACCCATGACTATCTGAGGCTAGTACTTCAGGAAAACACCAGTTATCCATCATCTGTACCCAGGTAAGATTTGTATAACTATACTATTTTACATCAGTAGTACGCCTCTGGCTACTCATAGACCAGGGAGAATTTGACGTAATCTCATTTTTTATCCTTCTATAATTTACTGTTGTAATCATACTATTGTTTGTAGTGCAACATATTAATTTTGTTTCTCACCTGTCTTTAGTTGGTGAGTAGGCGAGTCACCAGGCTGCTTGGTTTCTCTAGTCGTTTGTTGTAATGTTTTTCAAACTATCTAGCCGTCTTCCACCCCGCATATGCAAGGATTTCTCTTCACTAAGATCCCTAATTGTCTTGCCTTGGAAACCATGGCTACACGCGTTGAGTCCAAGATAGCTTTATGAGGTTTAATAAAGCTGATTAGTAGCTGTCTGGAATTCCTAATTCTATGTGACTTAGATATATATGCCATAATGGCTGAAACTACATATATCCATGTATTTTCCGATAAACTATTTACATGTACTGTGGGATGTTGCATCATCCTTGTCTATTTCAAATCCATCAAGTGAAAGTGCCACAATCGTTTGGCCTCTATGCCCCATCACTAGCAGTAATAGAAATGCTAATTTAAAACCTAGTTCCTTCATAGATAGGTGTCTATTGCTAGGCCATGACTTGAATAACTTAAATATATACACATATATACATGTATCTAACTTAGATATCCAGAATCTAGATAATGGTTATGAAAATTTGATGTTTTTATCGGAATATGAAGCTTTAGTGAAAGCTCACACATAGGACAAACGCGGAGGTCAAGATCGGTCTGCCCTGCGCCATGGCTACTAATAATATATATAGTAGTTCTGCAATGTCACACAGGGAAGGGAAGGGTGGCATGTCAAATCCTCCAGTGCGACTGACACTTGTCAACACCCGATGGAGGGGAGGTGGGTGCAGGTGGTGCCACCAGTCAAGTGTGGAGTTCTATGGAGAATAGCAACGGTAGGCCTAATCAAATAATATAATAATATATTATATAATTGAAACAATTCCCTTCGTATTTTTATACTCGCATAATATGTTATATGTATATATAAATATATATACATGTATGCATACATATACATATATATACATATATACATATATATATACATATATATATACATATATAACATACAAATCCTTGACTGGACGCCGTGGCCGAATGGGTAGAGCGCAGGCTTCCCGTGCTGAAGATCGGGAGTTCAAATCCCAGCTGAGTCAAACCAATGACTTCAAAAGTTGATACGTGTCGCTACCTAGCCTGGCGTTCAGCATTAATAGGATAGGGCAAGGACTGGTTACCACAGCGTCAGTATAATGTGACCCTGTAGGATATCGAGTCATGCTGCTGGCGGCCTGGTCTACCAGTGGGGCAACAATATAAAAGTCACCATGAGAGTGCACTGTCACAAGTTGGCACCCATCCTGATTTGGCCTTACATGTTGCAAGGACGTAAAACCCCAACACACACACAAACAGCACTGTTGGATACCATCATCACATAACCCACCTAATCAATAAATCATTCAGTCTAAATCCACACTGTAAACATCGATCGACCCAGTTTCCAGGATCCGCACCCCCCCCCCCCTTCCCACAGCAGAGTTATTTAACCCATTGCTCAACCTAGCTTCATTGTACCTACATGGATAGCAAAGTTCGGGTGATAATGTATTGCAAAGCATTGCGTGCCAACTTATAATCAGTTTCACGATGTTCGAAAACACAATGTAAAAAAAAAGCTCAGTGTGCCTGTTAGAACTAGCGAGTAAAGGCCCGATCACATACATGTTAGTGGACGTAGTTGAACATAGTGGAGGCTAATGTAGTTGAACGTAGTTGAACGTAGTTGAACATAGTTGAACCAGAGAGCGTGTATATAAACAGATGAGAGGGACAACTCCCGCGAAAAACGGTAACACAGGCTACAGTGGCGTTCCTGGCGGTTAGTGTTGAACAAGCCATGAGTTTGCCGGTACGCTCAATGCAAAACATTTGTTTTTATTCAAAATTAATAGAAATCCAGAAGCCTAACCTTATCAATTTAATATAATCCTTTTGCTAAACATGTTTTCTATATGTCTTCCAAGCGGTTTGTTTCTATGTGGTGAAGTTTTAGAGATATTTAACGTTTTCTGTATGAAGATTGCTCACCGCCATTGACAGTTTGCCGTACGTGTAGTGCAAAACGTGTATTTTATTCAAAATTAATAGAAATTCAGAACCCTAGCCATGTAAATTTAATATAGTCTCATTGTTAAATATGTTTTCTACATGTGTTCTAAACAGTTTGTTTCTATGTAGTGTAGTTTTAGAGATATTTCACTTTTTCTGTACGAAGACTGCTCAAGGCCATTGACAATGCCTTGAGTTTGCCGTATGCGTCGTGAAAAACGTCAGTTTTATTCAAAATTAATAGAAATCCAGAAGCCTACCCATATCAATTTAATATAATCTCGTTGGTAAACATGTTTTCTATGTGTATTCCAATCAGTTTGTTTCTAGGTGTTGTAGTTTTAGAGATATTTAATGGTTTCTGTATGAAGATTGCTCACTGCCATTGAAAATGCCTTGAGGTTTGCCCATATGCTTAAGCTGTTCAACAACCACCACTTGGAGCGCCACAGTCGGCAGCTGTTACATGCTCTAGTATGGGAGTTGTCCCTCTCATCTGTTTATATACACGCTCTCTGGTTGAACGTAGTTGAACGTAGTTGAACGTAGTTGAACGTACCAGTATCCATACTTCTCCGGTACATTCAACTACGTTCAACTATGTTCAACTATGTTAGCCTCCATTACGTTCAACTACGTCCACTAACGTGTATGTAACCGGGGCTTTAAAGCCTACCAGGAAATATGCAACAAAAAAAGCTGACGATAACCAAGTATGAACGCTAAAACTTCAGTCTCCAACAAGAAAGGACTAAAAGCGAAGCGTGAATCAAACAGGGTTCGATTTCCTAGAGAAAATGGACACTGCTCTCTCTATACAGATTAGGGGTGACCTCCACCAATCACCCTAGTGGAGAAATAAAATCACCTGGCAATGTTTGGGGGATCACCGCGAGCACATTTCACTATTATTGGAATTCGCATATGTATCTAAGATTAGGGATGAACGACAACTGTGTTCAAATCCTGGCAGAAATTGCTTCAGTAGGAATTAACTAAGAACGTGATTAGTAGTATTACCTTCAATGCAGCAACACATACTTAATAAGTGGATCAGTATCTAAGTTGAACATACCAGTATCCATACTTCTCCGGTACAAGTTGAACATCTAAGATCAGATCTAGATATAAGTGCATTGCATTAACAACAATTGATGCCTTCATTGGACTATGCAGCTTTAACTTGTTAAAAGAGGTTAATCTGGGCACGAGGTACACTGGCATGGAAGCCATTCTAATTCCACGAGATTCCATTCCCACCTTGTATGACATGCAAGGTTTGTCATGCGATACACAGTGTGTGTGTTTATACATAATTATATATATATACCACTTAGGCATGACCCGCGTGACATATCATGTACTGCACATGGGCTATCATATATATGGTAAAGGGATATCACGCTATATGGTGCAGGGCTATCATGATATATGGTGCAGGGCTATCACGCTATATGGTGCAGGGCTACCACATATATGGTGCAGGGTTATCACGCTATATGGTGCAGGGTTATCACATATATGGTGCAGGGCTATCACATGTATGGTGCATGGCTATCACAATATATGGTGCAGAGCTATCATGATATATGGTGCAGGGCTATCACGCTATATGGTGCAGGGTATCACGCTATATGGTGCAGGGCTATCACATATATGGTGCAGTGCTATCATGCTATATGGTACAGGGATATAAGGCTATATGGTGCAGGGCTATCAGGCTATATGGTGCAGGGCTATCACGATATATGGTGCAGCGCTATCACGCTATATGGTGCAGGGCTGTCACGCTATATGGTGCAGGGCCGTCACGCTATATGGTGCAGGACTGTCACGATATATGGTGCAGGGCTGTCACGATATATGGTGCAGGGCTGTCACGATATATGGTGCAGGGCTGTCACGATATATGGTGCAGGGCTATCACGATATATGGTGCAGGGATATCACATATATGGTGCAGGGTTATCATGATATATGGTGCAGGGCTATCACCCTATATGGTGCAAGGCTGTCACGATATATGGTGCAGGGATATCACCATATATGGTGCAGGGCTTCGCTTTTAGTCCATGTCCTTCCAAGATATATCCAATGCATCCACATTTTCTGGATGCTTTGAATATACCGTGGATGCACATGCGATATTGCATGGATGCATATGGGATATATCATGGATGCACATGGGATATATCATGCATACACATGGGATATAGCATATATGCACACAGGATATAAGATGGATGCACATGGGATATATCATGGACACATGTGGGATATTGTCTGGATGCACATGGGATATATCATGGATGCACATGTGATATAGCATGCATGTACATGGGATAGAGCATGGACACACATGGGATATTGCCTGGACGCACATGGTATATATCATGGGTTCACATGGGATATAACATGGATGCACATGGGCAATAGCATGGATCCACATGTGATAGAGCATGGATGCACATGGGATATAGAATGGATGCACATGGGAAATAGCATTCATGCACATGGGATTTATCATGTACACACATGGGATATTGCATGGATGCATATGGGATATAGCATGTATGTACATGGGTTATAACATAGATGCACACGGGATATAACATGGATACACATGGGAGATAGCATGGATGCACATGGGATATAGCATGGATGAACATGGAATATAGCATGCATGCACACGGGATATAGCACGGATGCACATGAAATATAGCATGGATGCACATGGGCAATAGCATGGATCCACATGTGATAGAGCATGGATGCACATGGGATATAACATGGATGCACATGGGATATAGCATTCATGCACATGGGCTATATCATGTACACACATTGGATATTGCATGGATGAATATGGGATATAACATGTATGTACATGGGTTATAACATAGATGCACAAGGGATATAGCATGGATGCACATGGGATATAGCATGGATACACATGGGATATGGCACGGATACACATGGAATATAGCATGCATGCACATGGGATATAGCATGCATGTACATGGGATATATCATGGGTGCACATGGAATATAGCATGTATGCACATGGGATATATCATGTATGCACCTGTCATATTGCATGGATGCACATGGGATATAGCATGGGTGTACATGGGTTATATCATGCATGCATATGGGATATGGTGCGGGACTGTCACCCTATATGGTGACATGACTGCACCATATAGGCCACCACCTATAAGTGGTGGCCTATATGGTGCAGTCCTTTCTGGACTGCACCATATAGGCCACTAATTTTTAAGTGATTGGTGTGACTCGACCCGGGTTCGAAACCCATGATCTACCAAAACGGGAGACGGACGCTTACCTCATTCAGCCATCTGTGGGACACAGATGGAATGTCACATGGACACAAATGAGATATAGTATGGATGCACATGGATATCACATGGACATGCATTGGATATAGCATGGACACACATTGGATATAGCATGATCACACATTGGATATAGCATGGACACACATTGGATATAACATGGACACACATTGTATATAGCATGGACACACATTGGATATAGCGTGGTCACACATTGGATATGGCATGGACACACATTGGATATAACATGGACAAACATTGGATATAGCATGGACACATATTGGATATAGCATGGACACACATTGCATATAGCACATATACACATTGAATATAGCATGGACACACATTGTATATAGCACATATACACATTGAATATAGCATGGACACACATTGGATATAGCATGGATGCATGAATTTGCATGTATATAATTATGGAATCTTATGAATTCCAGTGTGTGAGTGACAGTATTCACGGCACTGGTAGGGGTTTGGGGTGGTGCCGCCACCTGCCCCAACCGTGAAAAGGGGTCACCCATAAAAGACTATACAACATATGGGTGATCAATATAGGGAATTTTCCATTCAGTGCATTTATACTGACATAAGTCTTACACATCACATATATCACATGACTCACATTGATTTAGTATGCCTCACAACCTATGCAATGCCACCCTTGCCTTCCCTGTCTGACATCATATAACTACTGTATTAGTAGCCATGGTGCAGGGCAGATCAATCTCGACCTCCGAATTCATCCTAAGAGTGATCTTTCACTAAAGCTGCATAGTCCGATGAAAACATCAAATTGTCAAAACCAAAACAGTTATCTAGATTCTGCATATCTAACTTAGATATTTGTGCACTTATCAAACATTTGTCACCATATAAAACGGAATACTGAACAAATTTAATACAACCCGTTACTTCAGAAGCCTATTGTGTCACAGTTTTGGCATGCATGCCAACATTAATTTTGCATGTTTGCACTTCAAATATCTCAAACGCTAGTCTTGTAAAATAACAGTCACTTCAAGCTAATGTGAGGTACATTATAGTGATCAACCTTTTACCTCAGAAAATGTCAGAAAGTCAACTTTAAGATAATGAAATATCCATGTAAGGAATACATGACATAAACATCAAGTGCTTCATGTTGGAATATGAAAAAACAATGATCACTACATGCCGTGATTCAATTGTACCCACGTGCAGTATTCCTCCCACCCCACCACGCTCCCACCCCATCCCATCACCCACCCCCACCCATACCCCCACCCCCACCCCCGCCGATCCCTACACCGGCGACAATGCCCACACTTACTCCCAGATGTAATCAGCCATCACGATCCCCAACAATTCTTCCGTCACACGATGCAGTAATCGCGTTAATGGAATCTCGGCTTTAATTGCAAGGTGGCGACATCAGCGGGCATTCTGGGTACTTAGCGACATTTGGTGATGGAGCCAGAGCGATTGTCACGAGCAAAGACGTTGTTATTGCTGCTGACGCCAGGAAAATGAGCACAATGATGTTTGCTTGTTTGCTTGTTTGTTGGCGTTTTACGTCCTGGCAACATCTAAGGTCATGGCAGGACGGGTAACGACTTGTGACAGTGCACACTCATGGTGACTTTATAGTGCTGCCCCACTGGGAGACCCAGATCACTGGCACAATGACCTGATATCCTACTCAGTAACACTATCCTGACACTGCACTAACCACTCCTTTCCCTATCCTAATAATGCCGAGCGCCAGGCTAGGAAGCGGCAGGTATCAATGTTGTAATTCATTGGTTTGACTCGACCGGGAATCAAACTCCCGACATTCCGCATGGTAAGATGAGCACATTGGGGTTCCCGTGAGGAATTCACTGGCAACATGCCAAAAGCGGTAAGGGAGTATCCTGGGAATAACCTCTTTCTCAGCATTTCTTATTGCAATGATAATAGTGGTGCGCCTAGGTTCATATACAGTCGTCCTGACCTGTCTTGCCGTTGGATCCAAATTAATTATGCAGAGAGAGTATGGTCAACTCAGCACAACTCTCATCATCATCATCATGCTATCGGTCGCGATGCGACAAAGTCTGCTTTCATTACTTGACTGTTGCTCTCCATTTTCTTTGCGGTTGTACATTTCATGAAAGCTGCCTGCAAAAGTGTTGAAGTGCTGCTGGCTTTTGCAATTTACCAACGGCACTCTCTCGGGGAGAAAATAGAGGTCTCACACCGGCAAGAACATGTCCAGACAGGCGCAAAATTATTTGTCCTGGCAGTGGCTGGTCGGGAGATGTTGAGAGTTCCATACATCAACCGCCCTTGGTACTGCCACAGCGACATGGTTTTCTGTTCAGGGTTTGCTCCCTTGGCCTTCGGTTCTGTCAAGAACCTCTACTACAAAGCAGTGGTTTACACCTCTGCAGGGCGGGGGCGTCAAACTTGTAACATCAACACTACAACCTGGGAACCTGGGAACCTGGGAAATAGTGGCAAGGACACGAGTTCATGGCGTGCTTCTATTCATGAAAGTCACAATACAGTTTGAAACTGATCGTATATCTCAAACTAGATAAAAGCATCACCAAAGAAAAGATTGTCTTCTTCATTTACTAGATTCTCTGACAGCAGGTAGCTACACACATTGGACTCAGTCATCAACGAGTTCACAACAAATGATGAGTTTCTGTCATCGTCGCCACTGCTGGACAGCTCAGAAGATGCAAGAACAAACATTGTGTTGGGAGTAGCTCTATCTGCTTCGAGTTTGGGGGATTTCCTTAGTTGGGGTCCAGCTCCCTCTGTGGACGCTAGCTGCTGTACTGGGAAAACAGGCTAGGGTACCAGGCTAGGATTTCCTTCACTTTTGACATTTCTCCAAGCACTATCCACAGTAGAAACTATGCTTGGAGAGCATTCCACTACCCTTGTAAAGTTGTAGTGACCTGTGTCACCAATTTCCATTTGCGCTGTCTGCAATCGATACTTGCTTTTCTGTTTGTTTGGCTTTTATATCTTAGCGAAACCTAAGGTCATAAAAGAATTGGATTTTTACTGACCAAATGGTGGGGGGAGGGGGTATGTGAGCAGAGCTGATAAGGCTCTGTCACACTAAAAGTAGTGCCCCTCTCACACTATCTATAACTACATAATGTCTATATAAAACCCCTCTCACACTATCTATAACTACATAATGTCTATATAAAACTCAGTAAAGGATATATACCATTTACCTTTTCATATAACAATTGTAAATACTATAGACTAGTTCATACATCCGCCAATGTCTAATTATCGGGAAATTGTATACAATGACTTAAAAGTGATATCCAAGTTGAATTCCTGCTAGCCCAACGCATTTTTAATAGATTAAAACACAAATAATAATACTTTTTAAATCAGGGGCCGGTGATTTTTCAGGCACAGGCGGGGACGATCACCACTTAAAAAACAATATATATTTGGCCTTAGCATCGATATGCATATTTATGTAATTGATACTACATCTTGGATACAGCTGTAGTAGTCCAGACATGAGCTCCACTACCATGTGGTGGCAGCATGGACTGCTCCGTCACCATCAGCGTTTTCTGCGTTAGGTGGTGGTACGGTAGCCGCTGGGTAGCGCCGAGACAGGGCTGCCATCTAATGCGTGCAGCTAGAGTAACCAACCGCCACCCCCCCACCGAGGAAGTTTATGTGGGACTGTCAGAAACAGAGGTGGGTCACTTGATCATGGATGCCGCAGTGAGCCGACGACAATAAAGATGTGTCAGAAGCAAGCATACTCATTCTCCTGCTTGCTTGGGGGTTCTACAGCATGAGGACAACATTGGAGCCAACGTGCAAAAATCCATTCTTTATCTTTAAGAATATATGAACTCTCTATTGTGTCAATTTCAATGTAAACATATAAATGTGATTAACCTTTTTTTCTGAAATAAAATCGACAGAATAAATACCACAAACCTTTCACCATGAATATGGCCATCACTGAAAGAAAATATAGAGGCGTCACACCATTATGAGATCATGTACCATGCCGTTTTCAGTGACATCTGGTGTCAAATTGGGTCATCGTGATATAGAACGATTTTATGAGTGCCAATTAAATACCGCTATAAAATGTTTTTAGGAAAACGAACGTGATTAAAAGACATCAGTTTGGTATTGTGCATCTCCCGGGATAACGTCAGTAAACTGTTCGGGAAGGTCAGGTTCAGCTGATTGTTGTTATGGACTGGCTCCACAGACCATGCACACTAAGCAGGAACTATAAGGTTGTGGGTCAATTTAGGAAACAAGTACTAAGCTTGCATACAGTTGCCATTTAATGCAGAAAATGTGAATTTTGTCAACAAGTTTGGTCGCTATACTGTCATGGCAATTGTGAATATAACACATTGAACTGCTGATAAATTGTCTGGAACATGGCTGAGCAATGGCTGAACTATGGTTTCGTGTCAAACAAAAGGAAAGGCTGCTTTATTTAACGACGCCTCTAGAGCACATTGATTTTAATCATCAGATATTGGACGTCAAACATATAGTCATTCTGACATATTTCTTCAGAGGAAACCCGCTGCCGCCACATCGGCTACTCTTTCCGATAAGCAACAAGGGTTCTTTTATATTAACTTTCTCACAGACAGGACAGCACATACCACAGCCTTTGATTAACCAGTTGTGGACCACTGGTTGGAACGGGAAATATCCCAAACGGTAAATGTGTCCACGGAGCCTGATCGATTGTCAAACAACCCAATTAAAATCCATATGGCGCTGCAGAGTAAAGTGGGACAAAAACGGCATATGGTAATTAGCTGTGGTACGCCTATGTTTCTTTATCTATGATATGGCCTTTGCCACTGATACAGTGGTAAACAATCACCAATCAATCACTAAATGAGTCAGTCAAAACACTGGGTCATCCTGTAAGCAAGGGTTTATTCTCGTGCCTTGCTGATACCATTCCACTTCCGGTTAGAACACTGGGGCCGTATTCGATTAACACGGCCCAGGCGACTCGGGTCACCCGAGTTGCTAGAATTTCAAATAAAAGACACTGCGAGTGGAGTTGACAAAAACATGTGCAGTGTGCAAAAAGTCCCGACCACAGTACCCCACCACTTGGCTGGGGTTGGCTAGCAGCGATGACGTCATATGGGTGCTGGTACCGTCCTGTAGCAGTACAAGTCATATGTAACTAAACTATTCAATCAAAATATACTTTAAACCCTATTTTCCTGTAGTTATATCAGTTATTTATTTATTTTTTAAAAGAACAAGTTGTGGATTAAGCCACCATTTATTCCACCCCGAGCGTGGAGAAGCGTATTCGATTATTCAACCCTAGTCTGTAGGATGTGCGCATGCGCCAACAAGTCGATCGGGTGACCCGAGTTGATTAATCGAATACGCCCTGGGAGATTCATAATTCTGCAGTATGCTTCACTCACCTCACCAGGCAGGTTGACCCATCCACACAGTTAAGCGTCGGCAGAGTGATTGCATCAAGGAGCCTAGGTAGTCCAATGGTTAGGACGCTCGACCTGGAATGACAGAAATTGCAGATTTCCGTTAGTTTCCAGGTATGCTGTAGGATACAGGGATGAAAGTGGTCTCCAGCAAAAATCGTTGAAATCAAGCCTAGATTTGTACTCTAACAAGTGGATTTTCCCCCATAGGATTAGCACTGTCAGGGAATCGAACGAAAATACCGGAAGTCAGGTTTAAACTGTCCTTGTTGTACCTATATAATCGGCCATATTTAACTGATGTTTTGGTTTCATGTTCTATCAACATCTAAGGTCATATAAGAATGGGATTCGAACTACTCAATTGCTATATACATCCCGATTCCTTGGTAATGTGTGTAATGTTAAATCGCGGAAATCCGCGAAATCGCGGAGATCCTTCATCCTTGAGGACATGGATGCAATACTCGATGAAATTAAACCGTCAAAAAAAGTTCAATCAACACAGCATATAGTCAGACTTTCTCACTAAACCCTCAAAGAATGATGCAATCATCAAAGTATTCAAGACCCAAAGACTAACCGCTCGCGGTGGCCGAATCGGTAAAACGCAGGCCCCCCGTGCGGGAGTTCGATTCCCGGTCGAGTCAAACCAAAAACCAACAGAGCACCAAACTAGGAAGTGACAAGTATCAATTTGATATGTCATCGGTTTGAATCGACCGGGAACCGAATTCCCGATCTCCCGCACGCGAGGCCCGCGCTATACAGATTCGGGCACCGCGCCCAGTTCCACATAAAGGTCATGGAGACCAGGTTAAATGTGCAAATATTATATGAGGTTCCACTCAGACAGAGAGTGAACCCAGGTGTGACGTATGTAGCAGAAAACACGCCAGAAGAACAACTGAAAACAATTAGATCTTTGGGTATATCGTCCAGAAGAAGCGACCCACAATGTTTGTACGCTGGTGGGCGGTGGTGAGGGGCGGCGGCGAAAGTGGCTTGGTCAGTTGCCAGACGCAAACTGACTTGATTCATGGTCAGTGGTCAAGGAGGTGACTAGAGAAGAGATTCACCCTGTACTTGTGGTACACGGGCGAATGACAACGTAGTGTAAATATGGGCGAAAATAGCTATAGTATGGAACAGGAAGTCCAATGCCTGGCTCCAATATCAAATGGATACTTATAAGTTATATCGGCACATAGTTGGTGAAATGGGAGAGAATGCAAAAAGACAAGATGGCGGCCATAGAACGCCGTCGATTTCATCTTTAAATTCTATTAAACTATATGTTTTATTATATTTTTCAACTCAAAGGTAGCGGGGAAAGATTAAGACATATACAAAGAATAATTGTTGCTTCTTAGATTGTGAAATTAGGCTCTCATTTCATTTCCTCGCTTTTTCGACCGCTTTTATATAGGGCTGGTACGCATACCCATGAATCTTTATATCTAATATATATACATATATATGTAGTGTCTGGCCCTCCCCCCTTTCAAAGGGAGGGGGGTCCCAGCCCAGAGCGCGGGCATGGCCGTGAGCGGGGAGGGAGTCCCATGAGTTTTTGATGAGTCCCCTGTGAGTTTTTGGTGAGTCCCGTGAGAGGTTTGGGTAAGTGCCCTGAGTGTTTTATGAGTATATATATAATCAGTGATAATATATACATTGGTATTTCCATATACGCATATATACCTAGAACTATATAAGTATGTGTAGGTGTACATGTACATGCATAATCAAAAATAAAATATATAAAATAAATAAAATATAAATCGCATATTATTTAGGGTAATGGCAGTTTTGGTTAAAATCTGAGTGTGAACGTGTCAGAGCTTAGGCCCCTTGCATTGTTGCAATAAATCTGAGATTGACACAGATGACATACGGGTTAACTTAGCAGTGACACATGGAGGACCACTCTAAGATATGTGATGCAGTCATCGCTAAATACAATATGTATTTATATGCATATATATATAGTCATGTATATATGTCTGTATATGTATTTATGTGTACATATATGTATATATGTCTGCATATATATAGTATAGTTATACGAGTCTTACCTTGGTACAGATGATGGATAACTGTTGTTTTACCGAGGTATAAGCCTCGGATAGATGTGGGCTAGGGAGAGGTAAGCACGTCCGGTACCAGCAATCTTAACCTACTTATTGAGGATAAAAATGACTTTCAAACAATGGATACTATTACTTTACCGAAAAGGTACACCAACGGAATAGATGTGGCAGGGTGTGGCGGGAGGGCCCTAGCCCACATCTATCCGAGGCTTATACCTCGGTAAAACAACAGTTATCCATCATCTGTACCAAGGTAAGACTCGTATAACTATACTATTTTACCTCGGTAAACAGCCTCAGGCTAGCCTCAGGCTAGGGAGACCTTTACATAATTCATTTTTATCCTTAATATCATTCTTTCTTATTATTATAACATTCTAAATTTTTGTTCTCACCTATTCTTGTTAGTTGGCGAGAAGACGCTTTGCAACGCCGGTAGGCTTTTCTAGTCGTTTATTATAATGTTTTGCAAACGACTTAGCCGTCTTCCAGCCTGCATGCGCTAGTATTCTTTTCACAGAAATACCAAGCACCCGTGCCTTGGAGACCATGGCTCCTCTAGTTGAGTGGGAAGAGTATTTACTCGTATCCACTCCAGCCAATTTCAACACCGTAATTGTCCATCTGGCAAGTGTGTCTCGTGAAATCGCCTTATGTGGCTTTATAAAGCTCACTAATAGTTGTTGTGATGCACGTAAATCCTTTGTCTTGTATATATAAGCCCGTATGGCCGACACAACACATAATTTCCGATCATTCGGAAAACAGTCTAAGTGAACCGTTGATAAAGGGTCACCTAACGTGTTCGATTTGAGCAATTTTTCTAAATCAAACGTAGCTTGTTGCTTGTCTATTTCTAATCCAGTTAAGGATAAAGCAACAATCGTCTGTCCTCTGTGTCCGGTTACTAACAATAACAGGACCGCGACCTTAAAACCTAACTGTTTTATATCTAACCACGAGTTGTGAGGCCAAGCCTGAAACAACTTAAATACTATCGAAACATCCCAAAACCGACTATACTTTGGTTTTGGAGGATTCCTTTGATAAATTGAACGAAGTAAATAACAAATAACATAATGTTTTCCAACTGTTTCGCCATCAATTCTAGGTAATATAATTGATAACGCACACCTCGCCGCATTAATCGATCCAAAGGAAAGTCCTTCATCCTCTAGAGAACGAAGAAACCGAGCTACTTGTGAAATCTTTGGATTTGTTGGTTTAACTTTCATTAACAAACAATGTACACCCCATTTCTTTAAATAGGTTGTATACATTTTGACAGTTCCTGGCCTCCAGGCATCCGATACTATCCTATCCTCAGTAATTCTGTCCAATCCAAATTGCTGTAGCTGCTTCCTTAGAAAAGGAATGCCAATAGGGGCGTCGTTGACACGTCGCCGTGAACCACTAGCGGTCCGTGGTGCGTCAGATTCCCGAGTTTTCTTGGGAATCGTATACGATCTTTTGCCAGTTGTGAAACTGCTGGCAGCCAAGGTTGCGTGTCCCAATCGGGCACCACCAGTATCGCATGTGTCCCTTCCAAGCCGATTTTTCTCACTACTCGGCTGATAATGCTAAATGGCGGGAAAATATAAAAATAATTATTTTCCCAAGTAATAGCAAACGCATCTACTTTCCAAGCATCCGGTTCAGGATGCCAAGAAACATAACAGGGTAACTTGTTATTATTTCGTGATGCAAATAAGTCAACTTCAGGTGTACCCCATTTTTCACAAACGAAGTTAAACAAATGTGTAGAGAGAGACCACTCTAAATGGTCATGGAAATTTCTACTTTTATAATCTGCAAGTGTATTTTGTGACCCTGGAATATGCGCTACAGTCAGCCAGACTTGTTGAGCCTGTGCCCAGTTCCAAATCAGTTTAGATAACTGATTGCAAGACTTTGATTTGGTTCCACCCATGTTACGAATATATGCCATGGCAGTAGTATTATCAGTTAGTATTCTAACGTGTGATTTATTTATCTTTACTAAACTACGTAAGCCCAGATAAATAGCACGCAATTCTAGTGCATTAATATAGTCTGATTTTTCATCATCAAGCCATCTACCTCCTGTTGTGACCCCATCTCGATGAGCTCCCCAACCTTCTAACGAAGCATCAGTAGTAATTACTGTATTAGGTTCCGCCATGCTGATTGGATTTGGTGAACTTGCTATATGTTGCATCCACCATCCAATATCCTGTAACCCTTCTTGCGAAATAAACATTTTTCGCTCAAAATTGCCTTTAGTTCGTGTTAACGCTAAAGTTTTATCTATTTCTAGCGACTTAATATGGGCGTTCCCATATAACACAGCAGGTGCATATGAGGTCATTATGCCAATAAGAACAGCAACCTGTCTAATTTTTGGCTTTGATAACTTAATAAGCTGAGTCGCTGTAGTCATAAACTTAATTAGTTTTTGTTCTGTTATCGACACTGTAAGGGACTGTGTATCCAGAATAAACCCTAAACATTTGAGTTGTTTTGTTGGTTTAAACACTGACTTTTGTTGATGTACATAAAATCCCAATTTAGTGAGTAATGCACATAAATCCAAAACTGCATTCACACAACCAATTTGTGTTGAAGCTATAATAAAAGAATCATCTATGTATGGAAACATTATGTGACCTTTCCTCGCCATTACCGAGAAAACAGGTTTAAGCAATTTAGTAAATAAACGTGGCGCACAAGCTAAGCCATTCGGCATGCAGGTAAACTCATAGAGTTGGTTATCCCAAATAAATCGAAGAAATTTTCGGTATTGTTCCATTATGGGAAGCGTATAATATGCATCCTGTAAATCAACACTAGCCATCCACGCATCTGGTGTAATCAGATCTCGTGCCGTATCTAGAGAGAACATTTTAAAATGTCGATATTCCACCCTTTTATTAAGGATTGTTAAATCCAGGATCATTCGAACATCACCATTAGGCTTCGGTCTCGAGAAAATGTTTGAAATAAACTGTCCTGAACAGTGTGTCACTTTTTGTATAATTCCTTTCTCAAAGAATTTATGTACCTGTTTAGTTAGTGAATCTCGTTCAACTGGTTGAATGTTATATGGAAAAGGTATTATACTTTGTACAGGAATTTGTGTAAAGGGAATTTGAACACCCCTAACTATTTCTATAATTTCTTGGTCACTAGTAATTTTGTGCCACTCAGAAATATGATTCCTAATATTACCAGCCACAAAGTTGCTTACAGTTTGTGTGTTTTTAGAGGCTGCAGGGACTTGTAAAGTTTGTGTTTGGACCTCTACTTGGACCCGCCCCTGGGGAAAGGTCTCGACGAGTTGAACCCTCGACCTATTGGCCGTGCGGTGTTGTCGGTCCAGCCTGGGCGAGCGCCCCGGCCCCGAAACCCTTGACCGAAGTTTGAACTCGGTCTGGTTCCTCTGGTGAACCGTTGTGGACGAAAATCCCCTCGTGACTTTTTGAAACGAGGAACTTCCTGTTTCTTCTTGCCATCCATGTTTTTGCCACTCTTGGCTGCAGTCTCTACCTCTTTATAGAGGTATTGTAGTTGACCGCCAAACATCTTGGTATTATCTAAAGGTTTCCCTTTAATCGGCTCTGGAGCAAGATAGAGCGTAAACTCCTTCCCCTCATTATCGGTAACCTTCTTAGAGCGAGCCACTTCTTTGCCAGCATCTGTGCAAACTGACTTGAAGACATTTTCATATCTTCGAAACGACAGGTAATTACCTGCCGCCGCTAGTACTGCAATGCCTTTGTCCATTGTCTTAGCCAAAGACGAGAACTTATTTTCACTCTGCATCCTATTAGCCACAGGAACAATAGCTGTTAGGGTAGCCAACACTGCCTTATGCACTGTGTGCAACACATCCTCAAACTTCTTACGGTCATCCGTCATATTGACATCCCGATCCATTTCTTTAATGATGGGAGTTGGGAACACCCTTTATGCCTGTTAACTCATCTCCTAACTTGGAGATAACCTCCGCCGGTTTGAACGTGCGAAAATGACCATTCACGGTCTCGCGCATAAGCGTAGTGGTTTTAACCCGCTTAGCCTTTGGCTTCTCCACCTTCTTAGCCACTTTAGCGCCAATGTCCGCATAAACCCCTTCATATACGGTGTCTGAGTCTGATTCCGTAGAAGTAGACTCAGTGGACGACTCAGAAGAAGAATATTTCCTCTTCCTCTTCTTCTTTTTGGACTTAGTCTTCCGCTTTTTGCGCAAACCAGACTCTGCCCGCTCCTTGGTGAATTCATCACCCGAAGAAATCACCTGTTTCTTCTTCTTTCTCCGTTTAGGAGAAGGAGGAGGAGGAGCCTTAAGCTCCACCGCCGAGTCTGTGTCCAAGAAATCCTCAAATGAATCCTCTTGGACACTCGGCCTACGCCGCTTCCGAGACACAGGCGATTTGGCAGTCAAGATGTGGCTTTCCAATCTTGCAAAGCGAGCCTCCCAATCTGGAGGCGCAGGCACATCAGGCACTGCGTCCTCGTCCGTCTCGGAGAGGATATGCGCCCGGGGCTGTGTCGACGGCCCTGCCGACAACACGGGTGAAGAGTCGTACTCCTCATCCACTCCACTCGGAACACGCCCCTCGGCTGCTGCTGCACCGCGCTTACTCCGCTTCGTGGCCATCGGGAACTGAAACAAACATTTTTGGTCAGTCCCGGTATATATATATATGTCACAATATGGTTGTTTCAAACTCATTTGGACATCTATTGGTGTTAAAGAACGTGTTTATACCGTTATAACACAGGCGTAATAAGCTAAATTTGTGCGTGGGTTGTGGGTCAAGCCCAAACCTTACGCGGGGTCGGGACCAGTGTATCGGCCCGCCCATCCCTCTGTTCCGCACACTTCTCCCACGTGTGACTACTACGTCAACAAGTTGGAGAAAATGCTACGAAACTCGGAGAAACGCCTGAAAAAGTTTTGTCTAGGGGAGTCTATAAAAGAAACCCAGGAGCATCTCCAACATTACTCTCTATTAGAGTACGAGAGAATTTCCACATGAGATAGGGCGAAACCCACATCTCTACCCATAGTCACACGGTGACCCGGGTGTTGACATAACCGCTAATGACCGGTTTGGTTCCTTCGAGAAACCCACTTGAGTGTTCTATCCTTGGTTGTTTATAACCAAATAACTCGTCCAAATTGGACCAACGAAAGTCTAAACTTTCCATATTGATGCTCTAATGCATCATAATTAAGCTAACCACAGTTTTTATTATACTTACTGCGTATTTGCTTGTATGTAGACTAATTTCGCCGGAGCAACCCAACGACACGTTATCCAGTCGTGAGTTGTTTATGCTAATTGCTGGTACCAGACGTGCTTACCTCTCCCTAGCCTGAGGCTAGCCTGAGGTTGTTTACCGAGGTAAAATATATATATATATGTATATATATTTGTATATATGCATAAATGCATATGTTATATGTATATACACATTTGTATATATATATATATATATTTGTATGCATACCCATGAATCGTTATATGTATATTTATATGTATATCCTTATATAACCGTATAAATATCCAAATATATGTAGTGCCTGGCCCTCCCCCTATCAAAGGGAGGAAAAATACTACCATTTATCATATAAAAAAGTTGGTTAATCCAAATTATCGGTTTCTCCAAATTATTGGTTAATCAAAACAAAATTGTTGGACCCCAGGCTACTTCGGTATGGGTAAACCAAACGTTCATGTGGTTATAAGGTCATCTGAGACCCCACCAACTTTTGTATATGATAAATGGTAGTATTTTGCTGGGCCGCCAAAAAAAGTTTGGATTAACGGATCGTTTGGTTTAACCGAGCTTGGTTATTTTGGGTTATACTGTATATACATGAAAAAAACTATAATCAAAAAGTCCACATAAATTGTATATTAAATGCTTATTCAAAGTCAAAGTCAAAGCCAAACCTCAAGCTCAGTTAACCCAATGATCGGTTAATCCAAACAAATTTCTAGGGTCCCTTCAAGTTTGATTCAATGGGGTTATACTGTAGTGGTATAAAACTGGGATATAAAGAATACATCTGAATGATGTACAACAGTCCCCACAGGACCCTCTTCCCCAGTGGCAAGTGGAAGTATGTGAGTGGGCCACAGATCAGCATATACACCCATGGTTGTCTGGAGGTTCCCTATTGTTTACGATTTATGGTTCTACCAAAACAGCAGTAACATGGGCAGTTCTGGCCTGTAGCCATATGTTGTAACCAAGAATTATTTCCGAATATTCACTGCTAATTTACTCAAACCGGTCCCAACTAAATGTCCTAGAAATATTCAGGAAATTAGATATAATTTCTTTCTTTCTAGTGATCTATTCCAATATGGAAACATCCCAAAACTCAGTGCGTCACAGCCAAAACTGTCAAACTGCACATTAATCTTATATAAAATCGACCTGGGTAATGAACTTGCTGGTCAAATGCCACCATAGCTAAGACGAGGTAAGCTCTCCAACCTGATTATCATCAATCCCGTAATCCTTTAATAAGGGTAATTGGGGTCACCGCATATGACGGTGCGACCAATTTTGTCCAGTTTTCCCTGTTCTCTGCTGCCCTCTGGGAATTGCCAAACTCCAGGTCTGTCCGTTCCATGATGTTGTCTTCGCACCCCTTCCTTAGTCCACCTTCTCATCCTCCTCCTTTCAATATGCCTTGCAAAATAATTGTTGTCAGATCTGAGGAATGGGAATCAAAACCATACCACTGCAGAAGATGTTTGTGTGGTCCAATAGCCTGTCGGATATTGGTCTGCACTTTCTTATTGGCAATGTGGTCTTTATACGACATGTGCAGTATCTACCAATAACACCTCATTTCTATGGTTTAAATTCTTCTTCCGAGCTTGAAGATGTTTATACTGCCTATTATGGATAAGTCTGAATAGACTTGGTTTCACGGGATTTTTAACCTCCCACACCACATAGACATGGTATGAGAGCAACTGGCCTTTGATGATGCTGTAAGTTATACACAGTGGTGGAAATCCAAATTGGCAGAGGTGAGCGCACAGGGAATCGAACCATCTACCTTCAGATTAGGAGCCTGACCTAGAAAAATGTCAGACACTCTAACCACTTCCACCACAGAGAACACCACAGCTCCGCTGTGCTGTGAGCGTCCATGATTCACAAGCATACACAAAGACGGATGTGACAAAGGAGCACATCAGTCATATCTTGGAGCTGAGAGAAATAGTCATATGAGCGCAAACTGGTTTCAGCTGTATCAATGCTGGTGTTGCTTGTGCTATCCTAGAAAGTCCTCAGTTATGAGCTTTTTGGTTGGTTGTTGGAGCTTTATATCCTCAACTCATCCGGCCATCACGTCTGGTCCAACACAGAAAAGACCTACACAGAAAACACACATATGACATGCACAGAGCATACACATAGCATACACAGCCCATACACAGCCCATACACAACACATACACAACACACACACAACACATACACAATACATACACACGACACATATCAAACCACACAAAACGCACATACAACACACACAAAGCACACACAACACGCAAACAAAATACAGACACACACAAACACAAAACACCCAAACAGCACACCCAAAACACCCCAAAAAACACGCAAACACACACATAACACACAGAATATTCACAAAACACACAACACGCATAAAAACACACAGGACACACAAAGCACAACACACACAAAATACACACAAAGCACACACAAAACAAACATGAAACACACACCACACAAAATACACAAGACACACATACTTGACTCTCAAAACACACACAAAGCACACGCAAAGCACACACAAAGCACACACAAAGCACACACACCACACATAGCACACACACTACACACACAAAACACAAACAAAGCACACAAGCAAAATACATACAAAAAACGCACACACAAAATACATACAAAAAACACACACACACAAAACACATCCACACAAACAAAAACAAAAACACAAAACACATATAAAACAACAGTCACTGGGGTAACTAGTTATGTTCTAGGTCAATTTGTCAGTAAATATAGAGCTCCGTCATCGTCTGATTACAACAAAAAAACAGCCAGACATTTCAATTCAGTGGCAAATTATAGACTGCATCAGTAGAATAATAATAGCCGGCAGCTTCAGTGTGGTCCACGGGTCTCAATGGTCACTTACTGCAAATGAAGCTACTTTAATGGATTAACTAGCATAACAAATCAGCGACAAAATAATCTCCTTAAATAGATGAGCATATTAGTTATCCTCCTAACGAGCGGACAAATGAAAGGTTCATACGCACAGAAAAATAAGAAGACAATTAAAAGCAAACCGCTTCTTCATCGACAAAATTAATGTAATTACCAGAGAAGTGCGGCAGTTGCTCTTCTATCAGGAAAGCACTTCTTTCCAGTATATATATATGTGATATATAACGTATTATATTAATATGAAGGGGCGGAGCATTCTTGTGAGATTTATTCCGCTTTTATTATGCATGCTATTTATTATTTATCCATATCACCTGATCAGTCGATTTACTGATGACCGTATCCCGCCTGGCGAGATTGGCGCCACCAGCGCCTAGTCAAGCGCCTTTCCACACGGTTTGCATCACATGAGCCTAGATTTCAAACTTTTGCATTAGGTAGGGCGGTATATTGCTCGGCCAGAGCCTCGGTCAATCAAATCTGAGGCTTCCGCTACTCGGCGTTTTGTGTCTTTCTCCTACTAGGGCGTAGGCATCTCTTTATATATATAATATATATATATATATTATATATATAATATAATATATAATATAACATATATATATATATTGTATATATATATATATATATAAAATATATAGTATAGTTATACGAGTCTTACCTTGGTACAGATGATGGATAACTGTTGTTTTACCGAGGTATAAGCCTCGGATAGATGTGGGCTAGGGAGAGGTAAGCACGTCCGGTACCAGCAATCTTAACCTACTTATTGAGGATAAAAATGACTTTCAAACAATGGATACTATTACTTTACCGAAAAGGTACACCAACGGAATAGATGTGGCAGGGTGTGGCGGGAGGGCCCTAGCCCACATCTATCCGAGGCTTATACCTCGGTAAAACAACAGTTATCCATCATCTGTACCAAGGTAAGACTCGTATAACTATACTATTTTACCTCGGTAAACAGCCTCAGGCTAGCCTCAGGCTAGGGAGACCTTTACATAATTCATTTTTATCCTTAATATCATTCTTTCTTATTATTATAACATTCTAAATTTTTGTTCTCACCTATTCTTGTTAGTTGGCGAGAAGACGCTTTGCAACGCCGGTAGGCTTTTCTAGTCGTTTATTATAATGTTTTGCAAACGACTTAGCCGTCTTCCAGCCTGCATGCGCTAGTATTCTTTTCACAGAAATACCAAGCACCCGTGCCTTGGAGACCATGGCTCCTCTAGTTGAGTGGGAAGAGTATTTACTCGTATCCACTCCAGCCAATTTCAACACCGTAATTGTCCATCTGGCAAGTGTGTCTCGTGAAATCGCCTTATGTGGCTTTATAAAGCTCACTAATAGTTGTTGTGATGCACGTAAATCCTTTGTCTTGTATATATAAGCCCGTATGGCCGACACAACACATAATTTCCGATCATTCGGAAAACAGTCTAAGTGAACCGTTGATAAAGGGTCACCTAACGTGTTCGATTTAAGCAATTTTTCTAAATCAAACGTAGCTTGTTGCTTGTCTATTTCTAATCCAGTTAAGGATAAAGCAACAATCGTCTGTCCTCTGTGTCCGGTTACTAACAATAACAGGACCGCGACCTTAAAACCTAACTGTTTTATATCTAACCACGAGTTGTGAGGCCAAGCCTGAAACAACTTAAATACTATAGAAACATCCCAAAACCGACTATACTTTGGTTTTGGAGGATTCCTTTGATAAATTGAACGAAGTAAATAACAAATAACATAATGTTTTCCAACTGTTTCGCCATCAATTCTAGGTAATATAATTGATAACGCACACCTCGCCGCATTAATCGATCCAAAGGAAAGTCCTTCATCCTCTAGAGAACGAAGAAACCGAGCTACTTGTGAAATCTTTGGATTTGTTGGCTTAACTTTCATTAACAAACAATGTACACCCCATTTCTTTAAATAGGTTGTATACATTTTGACAGTTCCTGGCCTCCAGGCATCCGATACTATCCTATCCTCAGTAATTCTGTCCAATCCAAATTGCTGTAGCTGCTTCCTTAGAAAAGGAATGCCAATAGGGGCGTCGTTGACACGTCGCCGTGAACCACTAGCGGTCCGTGGTGCGTCAGATTCCCGAGTTTTCTTGGGAATCGTATACGATCTTTTGCCAGTTGTGAAACTGCTGGCAGCCAAGGTTGCGTGTCCCAATCGGGCACCACCAGTATCGCATGTGTCCCTTCCAAGCCGATTTTTCTCACTACTCGGCTGATAATGCTAAATGGTGGGAAAATATAAAAATAATTATTTTCCCAGGTAATAGCAAACGCATCTACTTTCCAAGCATCCGGTTCAGGATGCCAAGAAACATAACAGGGTAACTTGTTATTATTTCGTGATGCAAATAAGTCAACTTCAGGTGTACCCCATTTTTCACAAACGAAGTTAAACAAATGTGTAGAGAGAGACCACTCTAAATGGTCATGGAAATTTCTACTTTTATAATCTGCAAGTGTATTTTGTGACCCTGGAATATGCGCTACAGTCAGCCAGACTTGTTGAGCCTGTGCCCAGTTCCAAATCAGTTTAGATAACTGATTGCAAGACTTTGATTTGGTTCCACCCATGTTACGAATATATGCCATGGCAGTAGTATTATCAGTTAGTATTCTAACCTGTGATTTATTTATCTTTACTAAACTACGTAAGCCCAGATAAATAGCACGCAATTCTAGTGCATTAATATAGTCTGATTTTTCATCATCAAGCCATCTACCTCCTGTTGTGACCCCATCTCGATGAGCTCCCCAACCTTCTAACGAAGCATCAGTAGTAATTACTGTATTAGGTTCCGCCATGCGGATTGGATTTGGTGAACTTGCTATATGTTGCATCCACCATCCAATATCCTGTAACCCTTCTTGCGAAATAAACATCTTTCGCTCAAAATTGCCTTTAGTTCGTGTTAACGCTAAATTTTTATCTATTTCTAGCGACTTAATATGGGCCTTCCCATATAACACAGCAGGTGCATATGAGGTCATTATGCCAATAAGAACAGCAACCTGTCTAATTTTTGGCTTTGATAACTTAATAAGCTGAGTCGCTGTAGTCATAAACTTAATTAGTTTTTGTTCTGTTATCGACACTGTAAGGGACTGTGTATCCAGAATAAACCCTAAACATTTGAGTTGTTTTGTTGGTTTAAACACTGACTTTTGTTGATGTACATAAAACCCCAATTTAGTGAGTAATGCACATAAATCCAAAACTGCATTCACACAACCAATTTGTGTTGATGCTATAATAAAAGAATCATCTATGTATGGAAACATTATATGACCCTTCCTCGCCATTACCGAGAAAACAGGTTTA
>CM059201.1:11397170-11503114 GCA_030323885.1 Branchipolynoe longqiensis
AAGTATGTTGTTTGGTTGGTTTGGTTGGTTTGTTTTGTTGGTTTGGTAGGTTTGGTTTGGATGGTTTGGTTGGTTTAGTTGGGTTGGTTGGTTTGGTAGATTTGGTAGGTTTGGTTGGTTTGGTTTGGTTGTTTTGGTTGGGTTGGTTTGGTTGTTTTGGTTTGGTTGGTTGGTTGGTTTTGGGTGTTTTGGTTGTTTTGGTTTGGTTTGGTTGGTTTGGTTGGTTTGGTTTGGTTTGGTGTGGTTGGTTGGTTTGGTTGGGTTGGTTTTGTTTTGTTGGTTTTGTTTGGTTGGTTTTGTTTGTTTGGTGGTTTTGGTTGGTTTGTTGGTTTGGTTGGTTTGGTTTGGTTGATTCCAAAGGTTTGGTTGGTTTGGTTTGGCCGGTTTGGTTGATTCGGTTGATTTGGTTGGCTTGGTTGATTTGGTTTGGTTGATTTGGTTGGTTTGGTTGGTTTGGCCGGTTTGGTTGATTCGGTTGATTTGGTTGGCTTGGTTGATTTGGTTTGGTTGATTTGGTTGATTTGGTTGGTTTGGTTGATTCCATAGGTTTGGTTGGTTTGGTTTGGTCGGTTTGGTTGATTCAGTTGATTTGGTTGGCTTGGTTGAATTGGTTTGGTTGATTTGGTTGGTTTGGTTGGTTTGGTTGATTCCATAGGTTTGGTTGGTTTGGTTTGGTCGGTTTGGTTGATTCAGTTGATTTGGTTGATTTGGTCGATTTGGTTGATTTGGTTGATTTGGTTTGGTTGGTTTGGTTCATTCGGTTGGTTTGGTTGGTTTGGTTGGTTTGGTTCGGTTGATTTGGTTGGTTTGGTTGGTTTGATTGGTTTGTTGTTTTACGTCCTAGCAACATCTATAGTCAAAAAGGAGTGACTAAAGGAGTGGAGGGGGGATGGAAGTGGGCAGAAGGCTGATGAACCCTGATGAGCTACCACTGTCCCCACAAAGAGGCTCATAATTAACTGTCCATTAAAAGACACATTCATGGGAAGGGAGTCGTGAGATAGTGTAAAGGGCGCATTCCGTACATGCGGTATGCAGTATGTGAATGCGAATGCGAATGCGAAGGCGACAAAAAATCGAAATGCCTTGAAGCCTATGGGCTACATTCCTTACATGCGGTATGCCATATGCGAATGCGAATGCGAATGCATTTTCCGATCGGTCCATGTAGCGATCGGTGCAGCATGCGGTATGCGGCATGCAGGGTGTGAATAGAAACCTGAGTCTGATGTGTCCATTAGTTTAACACTAGGAGAGGCGACTGAGCATTACGGAACGGTCTCACACAGGGGTGAGGAGGGGAAACACATGGTGAGCTGGGCACCCGGGAGACATATGGTTAGGGGAAAGCTAAAAATGCTACCATATGCACAGAAATATGAATACTTATCTATAATTTGGTTAAAATAAAGGTAGGAACCCCCATGTGACGTACGAAAAGGTACATAGATATAAATGCAATATTTGGTCATATACAGAGCAGTATGGGGAATAATTGTTTATTTTTATTTTTTAAATATAGCCAGCTGTGTGCCGCATACCGCATACCGCGTGTATGTAATCATGCCATTCGCATACCGCATGCCGCATACTTCATACCGCATACCGTGTGTAAGGACTGGGCCTTAATACGCAATCATTTGGGGCGGGACGGGGGGGGGGGGGGGGGGGGGGGGGGAGGGGGGGGGGGTAAGCAGGTGTGGTAAATACATGGTAAGCCAGTGTTGTAAACGTGGTGAACTGGCATTGCTAACATGCTGGAACCTCGGTGTTGTGAATACATGTATTTCGAACATCAGTTTTGCAAACATATGGAACACCAGGGTTGCAAACATTTGGTTGGTTGGTTTTTGGAGTTTTACATCTAAGGTCATATCAGGACGGTGTACCGACTTGTGACAGTGCGGACTCATGGTCACTTTATAGTGCTGCCCCACTGGGAAATCAGGCTGCCGGCACCATGACCCGATGTCCCACTCAGTCACATTATCCTGACATTGAGCTAGTCAGTACTTGCCCTATCCTCAATGTCAATGTCACCAAACCTAAAGGTCATGCAATATGACAAAAATAACTTTACTTTTTTTTTTGATGGGGTGTTTATGCTATCCATGACATGTAAGCTCAGATGATCGGGCTTGTTTTCAATGCCGGGCAGTTTTCGGCTTTTTTTTCTTTTTCTTATAGTTGGTGTTTATGGTTAGTAAATCTATGTTAGTTTTATTTGGCTTTTCTTGACAATTGTTTTCCTTCTACTCTTATCCCTGGACTAGCCTACTCTGTTGACATATTATAGGCTTGTACACAATAGATGGTTGGTATATGTTTGGTGCGTGGTTTTGTTGATATCTGTTTAGTTTTTTGGCCTGGGACCTCCCAAGAGCTGTCCAGCTGGTGGGCCGTGACATATCAGATGCCCTGCTTGGTCACACTTCAGGGGTGGTTTCCTGGTTTTACCTTGCACAGATATTTTTTGTATGTTTTTAGGTCAGGAATTTGTCTTTCCTTTACTGTTTGGGTGTTCCAGACTTTGGCAGCTATTTCTAGTGTACTTCTTTCATGTGCTTTGATGTGGCTTCTGGTTTGCATTAGTATTGGTGCATTGTTTGCTCTGGGGTTCCTTTGTGGCTGGGTTAGGTACCTTTTTTCTCGACTATACCCAAATGCCAGTGTTTCTTGGTGTATTACTCTCCTGTTGTCTAATAATTTAACTTAGTTTGTTTGTGGATCTTGTAGGTTGGGTGTAGGTTGTCCACCTTAAGGTATGTCTTTAGAGCTCTGTTTTGCAGTATTTGCAGGTTTTTTTTAGCAGTTCCTGTTTGGCACCCATGTAGATGACATCCCTGTAGTCGAAGTAGGGGAGCAGCATTCCCTTGAAGACTTTTATTGACATTTCTTGGATCATGCAGTTTCTTAGCTTGGCAAATAACCATAGTTTGTGGTTTATTTTTTGGATGATTTTTGTTATACATAGGTGTTAGTTTAGCTGGCTGTCTAGGTCTAGGCCTAGGTATTTATAGTGGCTTACTTGTTCTAGTGTTTGGTTCCCTAGCTTGCAGTGCAGGTTGCTTTCTAGCATTATTCTATGCGAGAAAAGGACTGTCTTGGATGTTTTTGCATTCATGGTTATTTTATTAGACTCACACAAGTCATCTAGTTTTAGTAGGAGCTTGTTTAGTGTTGTTATTACCTCTTCTTCTATACTTCCTTCTGCACATATGACGGTGTCATCTGCATACAGCTGGAGGTGCTCTGTTTCAAGCCACTTTTCTAGGTCATGTATGTAGATTATAAAGAGTAGTGATCTTATTCACAACTATTATGGTAATTACCCTATCCTAGTAATCCTGAGTGCCAGGCTAGGTAGCGACAAGTATCAATTTTGTAAGTCATTGCTTTGACTCGGTCTAGATTCGAACCCACACTCTCCCTGCATGGGAAGCCAGCTAGCTCTTACTGATCTGTCGTCCCGTCTTGTTTCTTCTCTAATTCGTCATGTTGACACCATGGCGCCACCTGCTCAGGTCAGACTATTTACAGTGACTAATATCTTCCATGTTGACTTTGATTTGCAGTGGTTTGGGAAGATTTTTAGGGGGGGGAGGGAGAGGTATCTTTTTGCCTAATGGTTGAGAATCTGCTTCCGATACGAGATGTCGTGGGTTTGATGCCCGGGCTAAAGTTTGTTGGCCCAAAATAGGTTAAATTCAAGGATTTCCAAGGCCTTGAAATGGAGCAAATCAAGTTCAAGATATTTCAAGACTTTCCAGGGCCCCGTACGGACCCTGGATATCACAGTATAACTCTGGTAGAATAATACCCCAGTTAGGTATCACTATAAATACACAAAACCGACATGGCACCAGACGATTCTCGGATATCAAACCCCAAAATAAATCATTGGAAACACTATCGACGGTCGTCCAAGCCTGCAAGTTAGATACTAATGTCGGATAATGTGAGGCAAGCATTAAACATCACTGGTTAATTTGTGGAGCCAGTGTCAAACCTTTGTTGGTACAAGACCTTGCAGCTTAACTGTCCTGAGTAAACTAGGAATTGGCCACATAGTTAAATATTCACGTGAGAGAGAACCCAACTAAAAGAAATTGCAATCCATCAGAAGAGAGTCCGTTAAAGGGGAATTGTTTGAATGCTGACAAATTCTGCTGATGTCATCTGCGCTTATCTGAAGTTTTTTTTGCTTTTTTTGGTACGTTAGTTGATTGAGCAGGGGAAATTTCAATCACGGATAATTGGTCTTCCTAATGCCCGGTACAGACCTACCGTTTACGATCGTTTTTCCGCACCCACCTAGCATATACGATCTAAAACTGCCCAAAAATAGTGAGGTGTGCACTCCCCTAGCACACCTACCGATTGCGATTCGCGATTTTTAGGACTAAAACGGTATGTGTGCGCTAGGATTACGATTGCGATTCGCGATTCGAAAAATGAATCGGCCCGTTTTCAGTTTTAAGCGGATCGGGAGTTTTAGTGCGCGAATCCTATACGGTATGTGTGTACATGGCATTAGTCCATTGCTCCCTGTCATATTCTAGTAATGCAGAGTGCCAGGCCATTTAACGACAAGTATAAATGTGTAAGACATTGGTTTGATTCAGCCATGGGATTCAAATTGGATGAGCTACCAAAAGAGGAGGCGGACGCTCAACTCAATTGGCCATACATGATGAAATGAGCGTTCACGCTATCATCACAGACATAACATAAAGCCTTTTCTTATCTGAATAATAATCCAGACAATGCATTCTGCGATGGGTTAGGGGGCTGCTTCCTCCCAGCCCCTTACCTGCACCCTCACTCTCAGCACCCACCCAAACCTTCACTCCCACCCTCAAATCGACCCCCCCCCCTCCCTCCCACCTCCCCCCATCTCCACTAAATTATTATTTAAAGTTGCATAGTGCGATGGTTTGGAGTTTCTGCAATTTTCTGAAATAAATGGATTAATCTATTTTACTTTAGTTTGAAGTAACTTTTATTTTATATTGCTAACTTCTGAGTTATTTGAAGTGAAAACAGGCTAAATTAGTTTTGGCAGAACCTGCAACCAGCTTGCAATCAAAAAGGGTCGCCAGGAGGTCGGCGACTGGACAGCGACGGGTCGCCGACTGATTGCCAACCATTGTTTTCCCCCACCTTTTTTGGCAATGGTCGCAAGGAGGGCACAGGTTTTTGGTCGCAAAGTGGGCACACATTGGTCGCAAGCCATAGTGTAAAATATTCCGATAATGATGCACTGGTGGGGGAATGCAAATGGTCTATTGGTGAAAAAGGTATATAGGGCCAGGTTCACAAATGTTTATGTAGTTGCTGGTGGTGCTTGATTCATTGGTAAATAGACATTGTGTGTTAGTCAGATAGTGTGTAAGGGGCACGTGGAGCTCTACCCACTACCCCCTCCCCCCTCTGCTAGTCATGGATCACCACACACTCAGCTCAGGGCAGGTGGCGACCAAGGGAGCCATGCCACATGGTGGTGGTGAGCAGAGCACTGTAACCATGGAGACATGGGAATGCTTGATGTTCATTGGTAGAGCTGTAGATGCTTGATTCTCATTGGGAGAATGTGGTCAGCTGATATACCATACTGGATCCATGTACCATATAAATAATAAACCTGAGGGCTTGGCTCTCTCTCTTCTTTCACTCTTTATACTCTTCCGTTCTCTTTTTGCCTGTATTGATTTCACTATAGCCTGCCTACACAAACACAGATTCCAGCCGTGGACTTTCCAATAGTGTGACTAAGGCCTTAGCTACTTGTCTATTTATTGAGCATGTGTTGCTGTATTTGAAGGGAATACTAGTTTAATTCAATAGAACCTATTACTGCTGAAGCCTATGGTTTAAGTATCTTTGACAGGCATTCCAAAAGTTAATTTGGCATGTTTTCACTTCAAATATATCAAAAAGGGTTTGTTTTTTTTTCTTGAAGATTTATACTGCCTATTATGGATAAGCCTGAATAGACTTGTTTTCAACATTAGACAGTTTGTCGATAGAAAGCCCGAGCCTACACTTTTACCGACCCAAGGGGTTTTTAACCTCCCACACCACAAAGACATGGTATGAGAGCAACTGGCCTTTGATGATGCTGTAAGTTATCCAGAGCAGTGGAAATCCAAATTGGCAGAGGTGGGGACATGGGGAATCAAACCACCGACCTTCACATTAGGAGTCTGACCTAGAAAAAAGTCAGACACTCTAACCACTCCACCACAGAGAACACCAGTAAAAGTCACATGAAATTAATAAGCTACATTATCAGGATCAATATAATATATTTATATACACACATATGGTAGAAACTGAAAAACTATGCACTTTTTAATAAGTAGATGTGTTCGTTTTATCTACTTACTGACAAACTGTTCATGTGCCTGTTGCCATAGCAACACTTTCCTGGGGGTATCAATAACACCACAGTGGTGTCCCTACTGTTCAGCAGCATATACGCACTACTAACTTTGTTTGTTTGTATTGTTGTTGTTTTACGTCCTAGCAACATCTAAGGTCATATCAGGACGGGTACCCACCTGTGACAGCGCGCACTCGTGGCAACTTTATAGTGCTGTCCCACTGGGAAACCAGGCCGCCAGCACCATGACCTGGTATCCCACTCAGTCACATTGTCCATATTGCTGCGGTAATATGGGTAATTCGGGACAGAGTCGGAGCTGACCCAACCCTCCCCCAGCCTACTGCCGACCTCTCGCTTCACCCCCCACCCCCCTTTTCCCCCTATCCTCCATAAGTGCCCCGCCTCCCTACAGCCGGCGCCACCGGAGCGGCCCCGAAGGTGACAAGAACCAGCGACATCCGTGACGTCGTTCCCCCCCCCCTACCCCTATACCGCCCAGCGCACTGGCCCAGCCCACTTCACCTCCAGACAGCAGACCGACACGACCTCCCCACTATATTCTCACCGTCCCACTCACCCCACTTATACCCCTGTCACACGATGACGTTTCTCTCCAACGCGCGTCGACGTGTGTGCTTTTTTGGCGAAACGTCGGGAAACGTCGGGAAATGTTAGGGGGACGTTATGTGAACGTCGGTACACGTCGGTACACTATCCTGGATGTCGAGAGTCGCCGGGGGATGTCGGCGAGCGTAGGAGGTCGCTATAGGTTTTTAGCATGTCAAAAAAACTCAACGACCGACAGTGCGCTTCAACGCACGGTTGCCAATATTATGGCGATGTCAGAAGCACGTCGACAGCGCTGGAATAACGTTATGCGAATGCGAGGCAGTTGCCGCAACCATGTGACGGTCGTTCTTACATGTTGCACCAAACTGTTGCTTTGTTGTTTTACATCCTAGCTACATCTAAGGTCATATGAAGACGTTGCGCCAAACTTCTTTTTTTGTTTTTCCTCACGTGTCGACACCCGTTGGCCGCGCACGAATAACGCGCCGCGCTGACGCCAAACTTTTTCCCCAAACCCCCGAAAAGTTGGACGTGTCTCGACGCGTAGAAGATATTTTGCACGCTGACGGCGCGCCTGCAAGAAGTGTTGTAGTGTGACAGGGCCATTACACAGCACACAACAATAAGAGTTGAGGCCCGGATCGCGACCTGATTCCACACTTATCCCCATCAGAGCCTAGATCCCCGTTATTGACCCTATGGCAACCGACCATCCCCCTATTGACTTCCACCCCGCCGAGACCTGACCATGACCCGACATACATGCCCGTTCCAGATGAACTCATATGCCCCTCTCATACCTACTCCAACTCTACCTGTACATCTGATTACCATTGATACATACCTGACCGCATGGACTCGATGCACCTCTTGTACCTACTGTTCACATTGCCTACCTATACATTGAATACCTATTGTTCACATTACCTATTACTATTACGATCTCAATAAAATGCCATACTATAGCTACGTCTCGTGTCATGAATTATCCTGACACTAAGCAAACCAGTCCTTGCCCTGTTCTAATAAAGCCGAGCGCCTGGCTAGGAAGCGACAAGTATCAATTTTTAAGTCATTCGTTTGACTCGACCAGGGTTCGAACCCACGACCCGACGATCTACCAGCATGTAAGACTAGCATGTCGCTGGCCTCGTCCACGTGTCCATATCAATATGAAGCCCCAGTCAGACTACGGCTTGCGACCACTTTGTGACCACTTTGAAGAAAAGGTTGCAAGGTTTTTTTAGTGTGGTAGCTGCAATCTCCTTGCGATCACTGAGGACCACTTTCTGTCCAATTTGCGACCACTTGCGACTATCTTGCAACCACACCTTTTCTGAAGTCGCAAAGTGGTTGCAAGAGGTAGTGTAACTGTGGTATAACGATGAACCACAGATTAGAATTGATATATAGTCGTGACAGCATCTACGTCAGACTAGCTATCGCTGGCTTAGTATAGGAGTACAAAAAAGTGTAAATATCTAGGGTTATACATCAAAAGTGAAAATAGTCGCAATAATATGCTAAAAGTGTAAATAGTTACATGCAAGAAGTGAAAATAACTGCAATTATGGGATAAAAAGACAAATAATTGCAGCTATCTGTCAAAAGAAATGCAAAAAACTTCAATTATGTGCAAAAGTTGGAAATAATTGCAACTACAAATGTACGTGCACAAACTATAAATAACTACAAGTATGTGTAAAAGGTCTAAATAACTGCAAATATGTGCAAAACAAAGGTAAATAACTACAATTATACATCAACAAGTGTAAACAACTGCAATTATGTAAGTATGTGCAAATGCTATAAATAACGGCAATTATTTGTTATTAAAGTTTAAAATAACGCCAAGTATGCGCAATAGAAATGTAAATAACTGCCATGATGTAAATTACTCCAACTATGAGCAAAAACTCCAATTATGTGAAAAAGATGAAAATATCTTCAACTAAGACCAGTGTCTATGCGCTGATATAAGATTATTCAAAAGAAGAAATATTTACAATAACTTTAAAAAAAAGTTAAACCCTACAAAAAAGCAGTCATCCACTACTATTGGTGGTATTGATGCCTTCCACCAGGGTCCGTGCATGCAGGTGCTGGCGAGCCTGATAGATGACGTGATATATAAGATTGCCTCCCACCGCTGATGCAGAAGCACCATGAATGAGATCCATAGCAATTACTCACGCTTCTTCCTAGTCTCCACCAGTAAACACCAGACGGGATGGCCAAATGAGTTGAGCATTTGTCTCCCGTTACGAACCCTCGTCAAGTCAAACCAATGACTTAAAAATTTATACTTATTGATTAAGAGCCAGGCACTCAGCGTTATTAGGAAAGGGCAAGGACTGGTTGGCTCAGTGTAAGGATAACGTGACTGAGTGGGATATCAGGTATATGGTTCTGGCAGCTTGGTCTCTCAGTAGGACAGCACTATAAAGTCACCATGAGTGTGCACTGTCACAAGTCAGTACCCGTCCTGATATGACTCATGGCGACTTTATAGTGCTGCCCCAATGGGAGGCCAGGCCGCCAGCACCCTGACCCGATATCACACACAGTCACATTATCCTGACACTGAGCCAACCAGTCCTTGCCTTCTCCTAATAATGCCGAGCGCCTGGCTCGGAAGCGACAAGTATCAATTTTTTAAGTCATTTGTTTGACTCGGCCAGGGTTTCGACAATGGGGGACATGTGGCGTAGTTCATTTTCCGACACTTGGTGGCGCCTCGGTAGTAGTGGGCCTACGCGGTCATTGACAATGCTTTGAGTTTGCCGGTACGCGCAGTGCAATACGTATATTTTATTCAAAATTAATAGAAATACAGAACCCTAACCTTAGAAATTTAATATAATCTATTCGTTGTATGTTTTCTATATGTATACCAAGTGGTTTGTGTCTAGGTCATGTGGGTTTAGAGATATTTGACTTCTTCTGTATGAAGATTGCTCACGGCCATTGACAATGCACTGAGTTTGGCGGTACGCCCAGTGCAAAACGTTTATTTTATTCAAAATTAATAGAAATACAGAACCCTAACCTTAGAAATTTAATATAATGTATTCGTTGTATGTTTTCTACATGTATACCAAGTGGTTTGTGTCTAGGTCATGTGGTTTTAGAGATATTTGACTTCTTCTGTATGAAGATTGCTCATAGCCATTGGGTTTGCAGTGTGACAGTGTGCCGAATAGGCCCACTCGTTCAGTGGAGACGCGAACGGCAGGAATTTGAACTAAAAAGTCAGAGGTCCCCCATTCCACAAGCCCACAAGCCCACAATCTACCAAAACGAATGACAGACGCTCAACTCATTCGGCCATCCCGTCTGGTCTTGGGCGAATCGAATTAAGATGTCCTGTCACCGTCGTCGCTGCGTGTGAATTGTATGTTTACTTGTTAGGAAACCCGATACACCCACACGGCGATTGGCTACAAGTACGCGCCCACACTCCATCTTCGCTGACAGAGAGATGACAGACAACAGGCTTCACATAGGTTTCCCTGGTTCCCAAATGCCAGCTTTCTGCTTAGTGGGGTTTTACATCCTGGGAACATCTAAAGATATCGCAAGATGACGTGTGTGAGCCAGTGCGCACCTATGGCAACTTTATAGTGCTGCCCTAGTGGCATACCACGCTGCCCACACTGTAATGACACCGGCGTCCGTGGGCTAATTAACATTCGTGCATGCATTACATACATTACACACACCATCATCTGATATCCCACTCATACAGATTATCCTGACACTGAGCCAACCAGTCCTTTACCTTATCCTAATAATGCTGAGTGCCTGGATAGATAACGATAAGCATACAATGTTTGTAAGTCTTGTAATTTTGTGAGTTTTCAGTTTTACTCTATCGGGGATCGAACCCACGACCTTCTCCATGGGAAGTATCCTCTCCACCTCTTAGGTCACATTAATTTATTTTTTTTGGGTAAATATGTTTATTCTGCTGAATAAGTCTGTTGTCAGTGCTGAAGCACTGGTCTTCCAGCCATTTTTCAATTCAGGGTTATTTACACAAAAGGTATATAGAATAAGGTGTACAATACCTGTTGAATACACAATTTGCACCATGTAACACAATGAAATTCTGAAACCCAAATGTTCCATAACAATATGGTACAGTAATGTCATATAACCAGATCAATATTAGTCAGATCAATGTGAGTATTTACATAGTATTTAGAATGTAAGCAGAAGTTATCTTCTGTATTCAGTTAGTAAACTTGTAGTAAGTTTTAATGTTCAGATGCAGTTAGGGAAGTCGTATATAAATGTTGGTTTGTTAGGAAAATTCTAGTGTAACTCTAATGTAGTTAGTTATGTGAGTTGATGAATTATGTTGTTGGGGTGGGGTTGTTAATAGTACACGGACCAGCTGTGACCAGTGAAGCAGTGGGACCAATCCCAGTGCATTTAGGTCTTACATTTTACATTTTTACCTGGACTGTCTCTGTCATCGTATATAGTTGACTGGAGATAACAGAGGAACAGCAACAAATTAAAAGAGTGGAGGGTGGGGGGGAGAAACCGAGGCTGAGGGTTTGGTGGTCTGCCACTTATGGTATGGTGACGCCATGGAACATACTTTACTGCAACTGCATAAGGGCCTGCCCAATCTGATGTACTCTTAAGCCGTGTTCACACGGGGAATGTAAATCGATTCGTCGAAATCGACTTGCCTAGTTCGACGCACATTTCCCGTGTGAACGGGCGGCTGAGTCGGATTACGCCTGATCACGCCTGAATCGATTCCTGTGATGCGAATACTGTAAACCACTTGTGGAGGTCGATTACGTGAGGCGATTTGTGTGAATCGATTTATTTTGCTTGTGTGGACGCACTGAGGCGGATTAAGCACCTCACACGCATGCGCAGTCGACACCTTAGTTTGTTGACTTTCCGGTCGATCAAAAGCGCATATTATATAATTTGGTCTATGAACCTGCTAGAGGTGCACAGATATTTTTTTCATCATTTATTTTTAGGGTTTCACTGCCCAGCAGAAGTTTTGACCATTCCAAACCAATACGATTCAGTACATACATATCTAGGTCGAACCCACTCTCTCCTGGTGATGCCCCCTAACTGAAAACTGGCGCTGGTCAGACTGGACTTGCTCATGTGCAGATATCGACTTCCGGCCCAAGTAGTGCTTGTGTGAACGGGCGACTAATTCGACTCCTGCTATCCGCCTTGGCTGATTCGCTTTAGATTTTGCCCGTGTGAACACAGCTTTAGTGAGTTTTTAAATTCTAGGTAAGAGGACGCTGCCCTGGTTCTGGGTGGTAGCAGGGTAGGTTGTTCCACATCATGCTGCCTTTGTAAATTGGTGCTTTAATTAGTTGTTTGTGGAAGGCTTGGGGACTTTGAGTAGAGTGGAATCAGCCCGTCTAGTATTCCTTTTTGTGTTTTCTATATAGTGGATATCTCTGGCTCTTCTGTACATAAGTGATAGGAGATGTGAATCTCTTCTAACCATTAGGTAATCTAGGTTTGCTTTGTCATGCATTTCCTGTACACTTAGTGTTTTGCCCCAATAAATTGTTCTTAATGCCCGGTTTTGGATCCTTTGTCGCTTAGTCAGTTGCTGCTTTGTGAGCAATCCATAAATTATATCATTATAATCTATTATTGGTAGAACTGTTAATTTATATAGCTAACAATTATCATCTAACAATTATGAATACTACTGCATTACCTCTTGTATCAGTAGTGTGCAATGAAGTCACTTGGTTGTGAAAACATCATATAAAATGAAGGCATAGCTAAAAGGAATGGACCATAACTACGATAACGATGAACAGGTTGAAGACAGCTCTGTGCATTAATAATCTCCATTTTCCCCTTTCAAATAATAAAAACCAAATCAGAACCTCCATCATGCAACGCCTGACCCAACTAACAATGCATATATACAGTCTACTCTGTCAATAACAGACACCCATGGGACTGGAGCAAGATGCCGTTATAGAGAGAGATCTGTTATAGGCAGAGACTGACTGACGGAATGGGTTGAAACCAATGTTTTTCTTTTATACTTGACTGACTAAGACGGTCCTTATATGTGGTTATTGACAGAGAATATTGATTGTTTGTTTGTTTGTTGTTGTTTGTTGTTTTTTACGTCCTAGCAACATCTAAGGTCATATTAGGATGGGTACCGACTTGTCACAGTGCATACTCATGGCAACTTTATATGGCTGCCCCACTGGGAAATCAGGCCACTGGCACCAGGACCCAATTTCCCACTCAGTCACATTATCCTGACACTGAGCTAACCAGTCCTTGACCTATCCTATTAATGCCGAGCGTCAGGCTAGGAAGCGACAAGTATCAATTTCATAAGTCATTAGTTTGACTCGACGGGGAACCAAACTCCTGATATTCCCGCTCTGTGCCATTATCCGATCCTGACTAGGAATAGGATGTGTGGTTATTGGTTTGACTCGACAGGGAACCAAACTCCCGATCCCCCGCACGGTAGAATCAATCCTAAATAACTGTTTTGGTTTAGAAAAGTTGATACTTTTAATCGGATTATGCAGCTGTAACAAGCAGGGTCAAGGTCATTTGTTCGCTGGCAGAGAGACAGACAGATGCCTGTATGTGCACTGCAGACAACATCAGTAAAACAAAGTTGTGGTCCAACTAAGTAGGACCAGGACTGTAAAAACGAGGCGCAAATCAGATTGTCTCATAATAGGCCAGCGCTGATCAAAGGGCGGCTCACTAGGGGGCGCCCCAGACCGGATTATTGGTCAGCCTCATTTCCAACAAATTGTTGTCTAGTGCTCCTCAAGTTAAAATTGCATAATCTGATGATTTTAAAGTTGCATAGACCGATGGTTCTGAGTTTCTGTAATTTTCTGAAATATTAGGTTAATCGTTATAATCTCCCTCACTTTAAATCAATTTTATTTTAAATGGGTAACGTTGAAGTATAAAACATGTCAAATTAGTTTCAGAAAGCATGCCAAAACTATGTCACTATCGGCTTCAGCAGTAACAGCTTCTCTTGAACTTTGTCCGTATTGCCTTATATGTGGCAAGATATGCTTAATAACTGCATCAGTATCTAAATTAGATATGTAGAATCAAATCTAGATAATTGGTCTTGAGAATTTGATGTTTTTATCGAACTATGCAGCTTTAAGTTTTTCTTATATGGTGGTATATTTGGGGGTTTTTTTCAAATAAATATATTGCATTGGTCATTCTAATCTACTTTACTTTAACTTAGATTTGGATCAATAATGAATATGTATATCATCATCATCATCATGCTGTCGGTCGCGATGCGACAAAGACTGCTTTCATTACTTGACTGCCGCTCTCCATTTAGCTCTCTGCTGTGAGAGTTGCGTCCATGAGTCGGTCTTCACCCAGGCGATGACCAAGCCGGTATGGTGTGTTGTGCCGTTGTACATTTCATGAAAGCTGCCTGCAAAAGTGTTGAAGTGCTGCTGGCTATAATATACATATATATATGTATATGATGAGCCTGTCTAAAAAGGTGATAAGTAATATGGGACTAAACTGTGTCCAGTGTACATTGATTTGAAGCAAATGTCCTTGTGTTTTCAGTGTAACAGTTTCTGTGCTGTTTTGTGTCAATCGTTATCCCGGACAAACAATAAATTAGTTATCACCTTTTGAGACAGGTTCATATATATACCATCTGAGTCTGGCCTCATTGTTTGTGGGTCAATTAGAGGCCATGTTTGATCAAATAGATGGTGGGCAAGCTATGTGTAGTGTGCACATACTGTATATGCAATACAGGTATACATAGCACATTACCTGGAATTTACCCGGGCATGTTCATCTGCCAGGCACGATGACCAGACGGGATGGCCGAATGAGTTAGAGCGTCCGCCTCCCGTGTTGGTAGATCGTGGGGGTCGTAGGCTCGAACCCTGCTCGAGTCAAACCAATGACTTAAGAATTGATACTTGTTGCTTCCTAACCTGGCGCTTGGCATTATTAGGATAGAGCAAGGACTGGTTGGCTCAGTGTCATGATAATGTGACTGAGTGGGATATCAGGTCATGGTGCTGGTGGCCTGGTATTCCAGTGGGGCAGCACTATAAAGTTGCCATGAGTGCGCAGTCACAAGTCGGTACCCACCTTGATATGACCTTATATGTTGCTAGGACATAAAACAACAACAAACAAAGAAACCAGGCATGATTAAGCACACCAGGTGTCCACAGTAGTCCTCCGTGACCTTTTTCTGTGCACGTGGCGCCCTCTAGCAGGACAGGATATCAGACTGGAGTGTGTGTGTGTGTGGGTGTGTGTGTGTGTGTGTTTGTGTGTGTGTGAGACGGGATAACCACGGAGCCATTTAGCTCGTCAGCCAGCCCTCAACCCTAAACCTAATAAGCCCAATCCTTGAAACCCCGACTACCCACTTTTCCCTGCAACGCCGCAGCCCTCCTGTAAAAATATACGGTCTTTCGGTCGTGATAGCCGAGCTTGGAATCATATCAATATCTCAAGCAATGGAGTTGGGGACCATTGTTATGTAATAGTGATGCAATGTGTGCCGACTCGCTGTGTGACATGGAAATAACTTTTTGTAAATGTTATCATGCACGGCGACCGGGATTGCGGTATGATGTCCGGATATTAAGATACGGTTACTAATTACAGGAATGTTCCATCCATGCACCAGGAAGAGTGCAAAAGGGAGAGGGGCATGTATTATTGTTTAATGTAACTGTATGGCGACTCCTTGTTACCATGGGACCGCTGGGTAAGCACACCCAGCCATTCTGCATACATTAAGGACACCACCTGCCCTGAGGATGAGTGACAGGTGACCCCTCTTGGGCGCCTTCCAGGCTGCAGAGGTGTCTGATTGGCTGGTTGTGTGAGCCCAGTCACCGTTGTACTCCTTGCACTTGCTGGACAGACCACACACTCACTCGAGAGATACTTATGAGTTGTGTTTTGGTATTTAGTGTGTGTGTGGGGAGGGGGGGGGGGGGGGGGGGGGGGGGGAGGAGGGAGGAGGGAGCGGGGGGGGGAGGGACTGGCAGACAGTTGCCAGGATCCTCCTGATAGGAGTGAGTATAAGAGGAGTAACTGGAGACTGTCAAACAACCAATTATTCTTCACCCCGACCATACCCCCCCCCCTCCCAATCACACCAATTTCCTTCCCCCTCCTCCCACTCCACCCCCCCCCCCCCCCACCTTCCCCATCCCGGCCTCTCCTTCCGTAATAGACTAGATCGTCATTCCGACTGCGCATGCGCTGAAAACGGCGTCGAGAGCAAAACACAGATATATGGCCAATAAGTATGCCGATACGCGTAGGGCAAAACTTAGATTTTATTCAAAATTAATAGAAATACGTAACAATTTGGCATAAACAATTAAAACATGGATGCACACATGCAATATAATGATATAATGAATATATTTAAGACACAACTAGCCATACTTCAGCATTTTGAACTAAGAAACCTACAATTCCACAAACAAAAATCAGTCACTTCAAGGCTGATATCTACATCACGATTTTTAATTCTTGTTCTAAATATTAAAATGCCAAATGAGTACATGAAGGCAAGGGAATGGAATACACTGGGAGTAGAAGAAAGAAGTACAGGGGCAATAGAAACATATAAAACATTAATCAAAAGAGAGCTAAATGCACTGCTAGACTAATGGTAACAACAAATACAATGAATTAAAAAAGAAACAGAAAGATAGATAAATAAATAGAAAATACACTGATAATTCAAGCAAAATTTTACCTACAAAAGGTAAACTTTAAACTTAAAATCAAACCTAAGGACCACTAACACAGCAAGCTATGGGTAACCAAACAATTATCCGATTGTAGAACGAACAAACTCACGGAGGTTTGGGGGATGTGGGAGAATGCTTACAAAGAAAGAAAGAATGCATGCAGTAGTTAGCAACACAACAACTGAAAGTGATAAAAAGAAGGGGAGTCACAATACTATTACTGTCTAGCAGTGAAAACAAGTCATTAGACTTAACCGTTATGGGCGGCATAGAAACACCCATCACAAAGAAAAAAGAAAAAAAAAGTGTCAACAGACACTTGTTTCAGAGAAATATATAACCAATATCTGATTAACCCTACTCATTTTCTAGTTCTACATATGTCATTAACCATAGGATATAAATAAAAGCATGAATAAAATAAGTGAAACAGACTCTGGATATGGCTCTAACATTACTCCAAGTGCCCAGATGTGCTCATTAGATTGATGTAAATGCAATGAAGAATAAAAGATTAATATCTTAATTTATTATATATATATTGTAGTTGGTATTCTATGTTTCCAACAAGAGCTGATATGAGCTGAAACTAGCACATTTCATAGATGCACCCAGTGTATTAGCATGCGCCATGTGCTTCTCCCGGGTTTGTTTTTCTTCCATGCATCCCAGAATGCGCTGCACCGCTGGAATGACAAACTCGTCTATTAAACTTTTCCCAAGCACATTACAATACCCGGTGAAGCGCCACCCACCCTCACACCCACACCCACCCAACCACTTATCTGCGATTCGACTCTCAACCCTGCCATTTCTAACCCAGTAATATCTTTCCAGATTACTCTACAGCCCCCCCCCCCCGCCCATTCCCCAGCAGTCCACCACCCACACTCCCCGCCCGCCTCCCACCCCCACCCCCACCTCCACCATCAGCCCACACCCCACCTCCACCCAAGACCAGACGGGATGTCTGAATGAGTTGAGCGTCGTCTGCCGTTTTGGTAGCTCATAGGATATGCAAGTATTGCAGGTATAGCAATACCTCAGGGAGTTTGACGCCCCTGCCCTGCAGAGGTGTAAACCACTGCCTTGTGGTACAGGTTCTTGACAGAACCGAAGGCTAAGGGAGCAAACCCTAAACAGAAAACCATGTCACTGTGGCAGCATTAAGGGCAGTTGATGTATGGAACTCCCAACATCTCCCGACCAGCCACTGCAGGGACAAATAGTTTTGCGCCTGTCTTGATGTTCTTGCCGGTGTGAAACCTCTATTTGCTCCCCAAGAGAGTGAGTGCGCTGGTAACTTGCAAAAGCCAGCAGCACTTCAACACTTTTGCAGGCAGCTTTCATGAAATGAGACCAACTCATGGACACAATTCTCACAGCAGAGAGCTAAATGGAGAGCGGCAGTCAAGTAATGAAAGCAGTCTTTGTTGCATCGCGACCGACAGCATGATGATGATGATGAGGATCTGAACCCTGTGAAAGGCTTGTGTATCTTTTGCTATATCCCTTATCTACTTCTGCTATCCTGGTAGGCTCAGTGTCTGAAACATCCACAAGAAGACAATATTGTACTCACATGGTTTCTTTAATCTCAATATAGTTGCTGCAGGCACATGTACATAGTCTGGACTGGCCGGTGGCTGTGGTGAAAGAGAAAGAGCATGTGACTTGCACCCTTATTTATAGTTTAAATCAAGGTATCAGTCAAGTGGCCTTACCTTGTAGCCGGCAGCCCATTGGCTACAGAGTATCACTGCAGCCGGGTACCAGTCAGGTGACCTAGTTAGCTGGTACCCAGCAGCCTGTTGGCTGCATAGCACTGAATAAAAATCACCCCAAAATTCCCAAATATTTTACACCTGGTCATCAAACCAAAGCCTTAAAAATGTATACTTGTCGCTTCCTAACCAGGTGCTCAGCATTATTAGGATAGGTCAAGGACTGGTTGGCTCAGTGTCAGGATAATATGCCTGAGCTGCCGGCACCATGATCTGATATCCCACTCAATCACATTATCCTGATATTGAGCTAACCATCCCTTGCTCTATCCTAGACATGCCAAGCACCAGGCTAGGTAGCGACATGTATCAAGTTTGGAATTATTTGGTTTGAACTCGGCCGGGGATCGAACCTACGACCACCGACACGGGCCGCCAATTTAATTATCTATTAATATTGAGTATATCCCATCCGGTGGCACTTGATGCGATATCCCACTCAGTCGCAGTAGTTACTCCTTGAGCTATTATGGTAATGCCAATTCCCAGCTGAGGTAGTGAGTGACAGGTGTCAATTGAATGGGACTTCAGTGTGATTCAGCCAAGGATCGAACCCACAACCCTCAATATCGACGTGAGCAGGACTGGGAGTGTTCGCGCATACATACTAACTTAGTCTGGCGTGTCTTGCTAATATAGTTTACATGTGATTAGCTGATTGCCTAACAGTAATACCACTGTCAGCGGAGGCGGTGTCCAAATCGGTAGAGCGCAGGCTTCCCGTGCGGAACATTGGGAGTTTGAATCTCAGCCGAGTCAAACCGATGTCTTATAATATTGTCTCTTGTCGCTACCTAGCCTGGCGCTCTACATTAATCGGGCTTTCTTTCGACAAACTGTCTAATAGTGAAAAGAAGTCTATTCAGACTTCAAGAAAAACATTAATAGAACAGGACAAGGACTGGTTATTTTAATATCAGGGTAATATGACTGAGTGTGAAATTGGGACACCCAGTGGGGCAGCACTATGAAGTCACCACAAATGTGCACTTTCACAAGTCGGTACCCATCAAACCAGCCATCAACCCTACAATATACCCCGACCCAACCAGTGGTCCACAACTGGTTCATCAAAGGCTGTGGTATGTGCTGTCCTGACTGTGGGAAAGTGCAAATAAAAGACCCCTTGGTGCTTATCGGAAAGAGTAGCCTACGTGGCGCCAGCGGGTTTCCTCCAAAAGAAATATGTCAAAATGACCATATGTTTGATGTCTAATACCCGATGATGAAAATCAATGTTCTCTAGAGGCGTCGTTAAATAAAATAAACCTTTATATACCCCGACCAGACTGGATGGCCGAATGGTCGAGTCAAACCAATGACTACAAAATTGATTATTGTTGCTTCTTAGCCAGGTGCTCGGCATTATTATGGATTGGTTCGTTCAATGTTCAAGGACTGGGTGGTTCAATGTCACTGAGTGGGATTATAAGGTAATGGTTCTGACGGCCTAGTCTCACGGTGGAGCAGCACTATAAAGTCACCATGAGTGCGCACTGTCACAAGTTGGTATCCATCCTGATATGACCTTCGTTGTTGCCTGGATGTAAAAAAAAAACAAGTAAAGGTTAGCTTCGTAGGTCATTCATTACTTTGGTTTGGGAGCTAGCTACCTGTCTATGTGGTACAAATACTACTATATACCCGTGCGATATTGCCAGCATTATACAATGTATATCCAGAATATGCTTGGTGTGCGAGTCCAACCAACATGGACCTCAGTTATGGTGCTGTCACATTATGATGCATCGCGCAAACGTACATCGACGTATGTGATTTTTTGCCGTTATGTCGGGATACATCATTATGCGTTACGTGAGCGTTAGGTGCTAGTTGGTATAAGTCAATGTACGTCGATGTTCGTCGAGATACGGCGTCGCACGTCAGGGGGTCAGCAAAGTTTTGTGCTTGCACAAAAATGTTGACGCACGACAACGTTCGACAACATGTGGATTTTACGTCCGCCATACGTTATGTAAGCATTAGGCATACGTCAATGTACGTTAGATGTATGTTAGTCAAACATTGTTCACTACATTGCACTATGTTGACCTACTTTAAAGGCAGTGGGAACGTACAGTCCACGTACTGACAATGTATGGATAACATACACCTAACATACGTCTCATGTCGTAATGTGACAGGGCCATTAAAAGAGCTGATGTTGATCAGGGAGTCTCAGCTTGGAGATAAATGAGCTGGTCTTACAGAAGGCGTGAGGCGGCAGGGGGATATGTGGCTGGAGAGTGTATAAATGTTGTCAACATGTTGATGGTATTGCACTGAGGTACATAAAACCCGCGGTACAACACTGGTCGAGATGTGGAGATGGAGAATTCTGTTTTGATGGATTACATTTTCTGGTACTGTGGGATAATTTGTGATTGTGAACTTGAGTGATTGGAAATGTGAATAGATATGGATAGTGCATTTTTTATGTTGATTAACTTTAACGAACCAAACAACAAAATAATAGGGTTGAGCACCCAAGCAATACTACCCGCTTATGCGGCCACCCCGCTATGTGGTCACTAATTTCTTAATATTATAGCTGCCCAATTAATAAGGTTACACCGTATATCTAAATAGTTTTTTTTTGTTGATTTGTGGGGTTAGATATATTTATTCTTCTGAAAAGAAGTAATGTTTGCCAGTCATTGTTGGTACAAGTATCTAAATTCCACTGCGCATGTGCAGGACACGGTGCAACTTCCTAGTGCGGCCCACATTCGAGGAGGGATCCTGCCGCGAAATAGAATAGCCCCCTCGAATCCCCCCCCCCCTAGCCCCCTCGAATCCCCCCCCCCCCGGGGACATTTTATTTCGAAATAAAACTCACCTCTTCCCCTCCTGTCCCATCCCTCTCCTCCCCTCCTGATCTCACACCCCGTCAACCCCTCACACTCCTCCCACCTCCCCTCCTGATCTCCCACCCCCTCACCCCCTGACACTCCCATCAAGTGCCGTGTGCAAAAAGTCCTGACCCCAGTAACCCCCCGTCTTGGCTGGGAGTGGTTAGGAATGATGATGTCACATTTGCGCTGGTACCATCCTGTAGGTTAACAGCTAGCAGTCCCAGTCCTACATGGTGTTTTTTGTTTTTAATAACTCAGATTAATGAAATGGATATATAACTATCCGATGAAATCATAAAATACCGAGTCTGTAGCATATATATATGAAGTTGAATTTCGTTGGTCAGGGCGATTCTGTTTCGAGGTTTTATTTCTAAATAGATTCGCCGGGTTGAAACAACTTTAATGGAGCGATTCTATTTCATGACACCGGCATCATGATGCGATATCCCACTCACTCATGTGATCCTGACACTGAGCCAACCAGGAGGGACCCGGCTTGAGAAAAGTCAGGCAGCAGCTAAGTCTTAAGAGCAAGCTATCCAAGACGCCAAACAGAAAAGGTACACTAAACTAATTATCTGCAAGAAAACACCGGAGAACCAGGATATCAAAATCCCCGCTACATTCGCTTGTGTGTTTGATTAGTTGGGAATGACATATCACCGCCCTCCTACCCCACCCACCCCTGAACCTTGGAGTCTACTTTGGCTGGATCGACAAGTTCACCTTCCATCCACCTAATTGGCCAGTAGAATTTCACACCTGTGCCATCATTGTCCATAGCTCACTGCCATCTTGTCAATTCTCACGAGGCAGTGACGTGCACAGTTTTCCACCCACCCACCCTACTACTGCGTTGTTTGTATTTCCTTGTTTTTCTTCACTTAGCACTGGGCTTAGGCGCTACTTTGTCATGTAAAGCTTTCATCTACCTGCTCCGTGTTGTTTCCTTCCCAAAAAAGAAAGTTATTTAACGAGGCCTCTAGAGAACATTGATTTTTATCATCGGCTATTGGACATCAAACATGTGGTCATTCTGACATAGTTCTTTGGAGGAAACCCACTGCCGCCACATAGGCTACTCTTTCCGATAAGCAGCAAGGGATCTTTTATATGCACTTTCCCACAGACAGGACTGTACATACCACAGGCTTTGATGAACCAGTTGTGGACCACTCATTGGAATGGAAAATAGCCCAAACTGCAAATGGGTCCACTGAGCATGATTGATTCGATGACCCAAACCTTCTCAGGTGGACACTCTACTGCCTGAGCTACGCCCCACTCCTACACACACACATTACACCCTAGTAACGCTATGCTTGCAATCGCTTGTGACCATCTTGCGACCAATAAAAAGGGGTGGTCAACCATATTGGTCGCAAGGAGGTTACAGCTGCTGAACCAAAAACCTCCTTGTGACCAAAACCATTTTTAGTGCTTGCAACCAGTTACTGTCCGGTCGGTGACCAGTCGCACACCTAAGCCGTGTTTACATGGGCAATTGTAAAGCGAATTAGACAAAGCGATTTATATGAAGCGAAGTAGTGGCGCGTTTACACACGGAGCGGTTTAAGGCGGAAATCGTTATCTGTGCATGAGCAAGTCCAGACCAACCAGCGCCAGTTTCGGTTAGTCGACGTTGCCACGAGAGAGTGTGGGTTCGACCTAGATATGTATGGACTGAATCGTATTGGTTTGGAACGGTCAAAACTTCTGCTGGGCAGTGAAAACCTTAAAATAAATCATGAAAACAATATCTGTGCACAGCTAGCGGTTTCATAGACCAAATGATATAATATGCACATTTGATCGACCGGAAAGTCAACAAACTAAGGTCTCGACTGCGCATGCGTGTCACATGCTTAAGCTAGTTCGCTTTATATAAACTACCTCGCGAGGCGGTTTACATAAAGTGAATAATATGAATCGAATCAGCCCTAATCCGCCTCAGAGTCGCATTTACACGGCAAATGTAAACCGAACTAGACAAGGCGATTTATATGACGCGGCTTAACTCGCCCGTGTAAACACGGGTATAGTGGGGAGATTTTGGTCACAGAGCATTCAGTGACTGCTCGATGACCGCTCAGCAACTGGTCAATGAGCACTCGGTGACTGCCATCTTCACCATACCAACCACCAGTATCAAACTGCGCCACACAATTTTGGAATTTTTCAACAGTCACACCTGTACCTTTGCTTGATCCTGCCCATCGCTTTTGAATAACTTGAAGAACCGGTCGGCGATCACCCCTCAAAATTCGCCCTGGCCGGCTTCCAGTTGCCGACCGATCGCTGGGCAGTTGGTGACTGGTCACCGAGCAGTTGGCGACTGGTCACCGAGCGTTCAGTGACCAATCAATGACCATTGTTTTTCATACCTTTTTGCTCTGGTCGCAAGGAGGTCACCAGCTTTTGGTCGCAAAGTGGTTGCAGAGTGGTCGCAAGCCATAGTGTGACTGAGGCCTTATGATGTCACAATCCCCAGTATCACTCAGCAGTTTCCTTCCTTTTGAAAGGGACCGAAAGCGTTGGTCGAATCAGTAAAAGCACTGGCTTCCTAGATGGAAGATCGGGGTTCAAATCCCAGCCAAGTAAAACCAATGACTTGTCGCCACTGGTCGCCACTTAACCTGATGCCTGGAATAAATAATACAGTGATTGTTTATACATTGTTTGTTTAGCAAAGTTTCAGGATAATGTGACCGAGTAAGATGTCGGGTAACGGTGCCGGCGGCCTGGTTTCCCAGCGGTGCAGCACTATAAAGTCACCACCCGTGCGCACCCATCACAACTCCGCAACCATCGTGATATTATGACCGGATGTTGCTATAACACAAAACCCCAGACAAAGAATTCTTTTGAAAGGACAACGTGCACGATGGATTCTCTCCTCCCCAATTCGGACACACACAAAATTATAAAATTAAATAATAATAAAAAGACCCACAATGAGAGTATCAACAGGAGGTTTGTGTGTTTGTTTGTTGTTGTTTTACGTCCTAGCAACATCTAAGGTCATATCAGGATGGGTACCGACTTGTGACGCTGTGCACTCATGGCGACTTTATAGTGCTGCCCCACTGGGAAATCAGGCCGCCAGCACCATGACCTGGTATCCCACTCAGTCACATTATCCTGACACTGAGCGAACCAGTCCTTGCCCTACCCTAGTAATGCCAAGTGCCAGGCTAGGATGCGACAAGTATCAATTTTTAAGTCATCGGTTTGACTCGACCATGGTTCGAACCCACGATCTCATGGGTTCGGATCCCCCGATCTCCCAAAACAGGAGATGGACGCTCTACTCATTCAGCCACCCCGTCTGGTTTCAAGAGGCGGACGAGACTCGGAAAATCGCGACTCCTTTTGAGAAAAAAAAAAAAAGAAGAAAAAGCAGAAACAATTAGGTTCCTTTTTTTTAATCGATTGTAACCTTTATTGTCCACATCTACATGTCATCCCGTCGTGCTTCTTTGACTCTTGAGATTCTAACCGCGCTCACGCCGCTAAATGTTGTCAGCACTTTACAACCGGAAGGGGTCGTTTTTGTGCTGTTCTGGTTTTTTATATTTGATAACCTGACAATAATGACTGAAATAACCTCCGTTAACAACACAAAACACAACTCTTTCTTTTCGAACTTTTTTGTATAAAGAAATTGTTTAAACCTGCATAGTCTGATGAAGCATGGCATTTTCAAAACCAAGACAATAATCTAAAATTGTTTCCACATATCTAATTATGTATGTTGACGAGGCAACATCGTTAATTCGCAGGCGAGGGTAGTCGAACTCTCAGGTTACGGAAGAATGCCAAGATCCAGTATGAGTACACTTCAACCTGATTTATTACAAAACCTCTCTGCTCTCCATGGCATCAACAGTCAACTGACCCGCCTCCTAACTCACCAGGTCTCACATCGCCTCTATAGGTGGGTAGGGGGTGACCTAGCCACATGCTGTAGAGGGCAGCCCCTTTGGGGGTCTGCCCAGTGGCTAGTCTGTCGCCACGTAGCGTAGTTCAGTGTAACTGCATAGGTGTGCGCCATAGTGTCTGCCGCCACTGCGTGGAATGGGGCTCATGTACAGACTACTACAATATTATGTATTAGGTCCAATCGCTGGCCGGCTTGGCATTTGCTCCGATGCACTGACGCCAGCGCCACGAGCGGCCTGTATTGACTGCGAGATCGGCAGGTGTCCTCACTTGCCGCCCGAATTTCACACTTTTTGTACCGGTGAGCCGTTTTAGGTCTTGCCCAGATGCCAAATAAAAGTGTCCGACCCATTACCTGCTTGTGTCTATTATATTACAGGGCCAAACTTTGTTGAGTTTATCATCTCTGGCAGGGAAAATATATGCCCTACCAATACAAAATTTGAAGTGAGGGCAGGGAGACCATTGGCGTCAGTTCCCAGGAAAGGGGAAGCAGAGAATGCCCAGTTACACTGGGGCCTGCTAAGAATAAGGTGCCCAGAAGGAGCACAGAAAACATTAGGGACTATCCTTTATATATATTCACATAATCACTTATATAGCACATATATATATATATATAAATCCTCAGGCGCGAGTAACAGTGCTGCATACCTGTTGGAGAGAATTTGGCCACCGGTCACGTCATGGAGGAGGGAGCAGGAAACACCCACAGAGTAGAATCTACAGTGTCAATAATAATATTTAATATACATTAACTAGCACACTTGCTAACCGGACCGCACTTCGTCCACGCCTCTCTCTATCTCCTCTCCGCTGGCCATGTTCCTCCTTGATATTGTCTGAAAAGAGTTCCAGGAGGGGGAGCCTGCCACCATTTCACTTTCTACTCTTACTCTGTCCATGTCTTTAGCTCGCCATCTGGTCACCATAGAGCAAATAGACATGGTCCTTTGACTCAACTCTCCTCATTTCTCTTTCCTATACTCTACCCATTTTTTTCTCTCAGGCTTACTTCTCCCCCTGATCAAGGGAGTTGTTTGCTTGGGTGGGGCGCTTTACATTTTCGTTTCTCTCACTTTGTTCTTGTTGCTGGAACCGCTAGACCCATCTTTACCCGTCCCTTCCTCAGAAACCCTTGCTGATGTCTGCTGGATATAAGTGCTGTGCTACCGCCGGATCGGAATGATTCGGGGCCGCCCCAACAACTTGTCGTTTAATCATTGTAAAGATATCCCCCATCTTCTACAACCGTCCCACCGGAAGATTATTCTTCAACCAAAGATTGGGCCGATTTATCGGTGCCTCTCTATAATGCTGCAGTTCTGCAGCCGGTAACTGCCGTAAAGTTACAAACACCCCAGAAGTCAAGTTGACTAGCACAGCACGGGTTAAAGCTAGGCTCCGCATCAATCCCAGGACCAATAGTGTTCTGAACTGTCATTATGTGTCTGACTATATTCAGATACCGCATATATATCTATTTTCTTTGCTATATTTCAGACTCGTGCATTGTCCTGTTTCAATATAGTGCTACCATCTGGTGGAATTCATTTGTACTATTATACGGTAAACCACATTGGTGGCGCGATATAAAAGCGGAGTTAACAACACTCACAGGTATGTGACTCAAAATGGATGTTACTCTGATTGAAGTGACCAAAGTTAGTAAAAACCATCAAAATTAATATGAAATGTGTATGGTAAGTAGAATAAAACATGCTATTAACAACCCATACATTGCAAAGCATCAGGGGAGTATGATGATGCACGTTGGCAGAGCCGATTAACAGAAGAGTAGTGATCAGAACAACCCTAAAACATAACCACTGTTTGGTATTACATACAGATAATAACAATTCCCTGTTGTGCCTTTATAATCGCATAATTCAGCTTACGAGGCAACAACAGAACAACATTTGGAAATAACAACATATATTTCAGAAACAAATCAATACTCAAGGAGCGATAATCGGCGAACTACAGTACCGCCTGAATGATAAATCTGGTCATGATCAGCGCTGGACACAGCAGGATACTGAGCGTTCAGATTAATCAGCAAAGTCAACCGTAGAAGGCACGAGAACTATTATCAACGAGAAAGAGCACATGTTAATAGCGTACAAATTATGACTACATGATATATATAGAAGACTAATATATGACTTAACTAGTAGCAGCTCTCAACCCTGGGAGGGTGGGTGGGAAGCGCTGTTCACTGGATGGTGGCGGGGCGGAAAGTGATCGTGGGGTGGTGGATATGCTAATTAGGCGAGCTGGGCAGATCCAGTTGCCTCGCAGCCAAATTACCCATGTTGACCTCGTCAACATATCCAATGCTTATACATCACATATACATACATGCGAAGCATTTCTTTGTTATGTGAGTGAAAGGCAAAGGCTTAACTGCTTACATCAACAGTCCAGTTTCCTGATGATATCTGTTTCTTAAGGGCCTTTATATGATTGTGTTGAGTTTGTAATTTGCATTTCAATTTCAAATGACAAATTGCATTCCAGAAAGTGGTTTCAGATAATCGTCTTTCTCCTTTTTTTTCTTTTTTTCTTTTTCTCTTTCTTTTGCACTGCGGAATCTATTTATTATTTAGTTTGCTGCCCTGAAGAAAACTAGAAAGAATGTATTCTACTATAATTGTAGCAGGGGGTTGGACATCCGCTTACTGCGCTGAGTCGTGTGCTGCACAGAAACAGCACAGGATACTCTCCCAAACCATGTGTAACATTCCAGAGTGCATGTAAAACGGCTGGAAGACCAGTTCTCGGGCGCTGAAACTATACTTATTCAGATGAATAAGAGTTGGCCTCACGAAAATGGGCCAATTGGTGGTCGGTGTCGGTGTCGTAATTCTTAAAGTGTAGTGTATTTAATTGTTTTATATTAAATTATCCTAGAAACAAAGAAGGTTGTTGTAGTTTCTCTACCTTTACATTCAGGATAAATTTAAGGACTTTGCAACACCTCTGCTAAACTATAAGTATGCCGATCGACGCCGACATCCAATGCTCAACGCCGACATCCAATGATCGACGCCGACAACTTTAACAGATGTCGGCTTCACAATTCTTAAACTGTAGTGCACTTCTTTGTTTTATATTAAATTAACCTAGAAACAAATAAGGTTGTTGTGTTTTCTCTACCTTTACATTCAGGATAAATTTATGGACTTTCCAATACCTCTGTCAATGCTAAACTATAATTATACTGTTTGACACCGACATCCAATGATCGACGGCAACAACTTCCCCCAATTGGCCTCTTTTTGTGATCCTGACACATAATTCTTTAAAACAAGGTTGTGGATTCAAATCCTGCTCGAATCAAGCCAGCATGCTGGATCTCAGCTTCAGTCCTTACTGAAGGACCCAGTCCTGATATGTTTGTTGTTGTTTTACGTCCTAGCAACATCTAAGGTCATATCAGGATGGGTACCAACTTGTGACAGTGCGCACTCATGGCGATTTTATAGTGCTGCCCCACTGGGAAATCAGGCCGCCAGCACCATGACCTGGTATCCCACTCAGTCACATTATCCTGACACTGAGCCAACCAGTACTTGCCCTATGCTAATAATGCCGAGCACCTGGCTAGGAAGTGAGAAGTATCATTGCTTAAGTCATTGCAAACAAATAACCAAAAAGACTTATGTCAAATGAACTCACTCGCAACCAGAGACAATTGGCAACCAACTAATTGACACTCAATTATAAACACTAAAATAGCTATCGATGGTGCATTTATTATGTAAATATGATTTTATTTTGAATGGCTAAATTTTGAGATATTTGAAGTGCAACCATGCAAAATTAATGTTGGCAGGCATTCCAAAACCATAGGCTTATGCATTAAGAGGTTTTGATTAAATTGACTCAGTATGCCCTTCTATGTGGCAATAAATACTTATTCTATATACCTTTTGTGTAAATAACCCTGAATTGAAAAATGGCCGGAAGACCAGTGCTTCGGCACTGAAAAAAGACTCATTCAGCAGAATAAACATACTTACCACAAAAAAGAAAATGTTTAATAAGTTTATCAGTATCTATCTTTGAATCTAGCTGAATGTTTTGGTTTTGAAAATGTGATGATTCATCGGACTCATCATCATCATGCTGTCGGTCGCAATGCGACAAAGACTGCTTTCATCACTCGACTGCGGCTCTCCATTTAGCTCTCTGCTGTGAGAGTGACGTCAATGAGTCGGTCTTAATGTCTCTCAGCTTCAGGTTTCTCTTGATGGTATCCTTTTCTTTTTTTTTTTTGGTAAATATTTTTATTCATCTGAATACATATTTTGTCAGCGCCGGGGCACTGGTCTTCCAGCCGTCAGAGTGGTCGCATTTCATCTGTACATAGTGGAAGTGGAATATGTTGCATTGTGTGCAGCACAACCCATTCTGAACATAAAAGAAAGTGGGGGAGCAGCCTATGCTGCATAGTGTACAGCATATGTACTGAACATAGTGCAAGGTATCTATATGCATCAAGATAGAGTGTGCAGTAATGTACACTAGTGGTTAAATCATATGCTGTGTGTGTATATCAGTTAGATTTGGTTTTAATAACGGTTAGTCTTTAAATAGTGCCATGTTGTGCATGTATAGTGGTTTATATTGTGTGCATTGCTGGTTGAAGATGTAGTTATGTAGTGGTGGTAATGGGTCTAAAGATGGGGTAGTGATTCTCGAGTCATTGAGTTATAATAGTTGTTTTGTCAAATGTGGATGGGGGGGAGGGGTTCATGGGTAGGGGGCGCGGACACGCAGGGAGAGAGCAGGCATGAGAGAGGGCGAAGTCAATGGGTCGTTCAGCAGGTCGTATTATATATTTGCAGTGCCAGGTTTTGGGCCTGAATAACCAGGTGAGCTCTGTATGCATTTTTAAAGGCAAGGATCGAACCCGCTTCTCTGGTTTTGGTTGGGAGCTCATTCCACATGACACTTCCTTTGTAAATCGGAGCTCTCATTAACTTATTTGTATTAGGGTTGGGCACCCCAAGCAGAGTCGATGTCCCCCTTCTCGTTACCCTGGTTGTGCGATCTATGTATTTGTCATCACTCGCACGTTTATACATCAACGTCATTAGGTGTAGGTTCCTACGTACATCCAGAGTGTCCAGCCCTGCTCTGCTATGCATTTCAACCACACTTAGTATCTTGCCTTTGAATACTGTTCTGAGGGCTCTGTTTTGCGTTCTTTGTAATTTGGTCTCTTGCTGCTTCGTTAGTAATCCATAGATGATATCATTGTAGTCTATAATTGGTAATATTGTTGACTTGTACAGCTGCAGCACAGTATTCTCACTTACATATGTCCTTATTTTTCTGAATGTGTTCATTTTTAGTGCCAGTGTTTGGTTAAGTCTTGCCAGCTGTTGGGTACCAGTTAGAGTCGCATCGAGAGTTGTGCCTAGGTACTTATAGGAGTTCACTTCACGGAGCACTAAGCCACCCATCTGCAGTTGTATTGGCCGGGCCCTCACCTTCCTGGCTTTGGTTCCATAGATTATGTATTCAGTTTTAGTGCCATTTAGCGTTAGTTTATTCTCATGGAACCGGAGATGAGGGCGCCCTCTCTTTCTGTAACCAGAAGACAGTTGAGAAAAGAGGATCTGCTTTGGTAGCCTGTCTGATGACATCCTCATGAGGTGTCCAGTCCACCGGAGATTCTTTTTGATCAGAATATCTTCCATAGAGGGCAGTCCCGTCTGTTCGATCGAGTATTTCCTTATTTGTCACTTTTTCCTTCCAGGTTAGCCTCATGATTGAACGCAGCGGACTATGCAGCGTAAAAATGACTTAGTATTCCCTACTAGGCAGCAAGAAATACTCAAAGTTCCATAGTTAATTAACATATTGTGCATTTTATTTCGCCATGTTCTCATAACCCCTTCTCAGCGGTGACCTCCCCATTGTCAAATAAGATGCGAAATGTACTTAATAATGTAATCTCAAAGTGGAGACTGCTCCTGAAATAAAGTAATGAATTCTCACTCCAGCTTCCACGTCGTCTGTGCTGGTTAAGGCTCTGTCACACATCACCGGATTGGGGAAACGGAAAGAAACCGGCAGAGTCTGGTTTGTGTCAGTTGCATATCCGTTGCATATCTGTTGATATCCGGCCAGATCCATTACAAGTTTTGATCATGCACAAAACTTGGAATGGATGCCGCCGGATTGATGTCTATGGTTCTTGTCCGGTTTGAATTCGCTTAGTCTGCTTATCGTCCATTGGCTTTCCGTTCAGGTACATTTCATGTCCATTTAATGTTCATTTGTATGGCGGCCTTTAACCTGATATCGCAACATTTTGACACATTTTGATACATTTTGATACTTATCATGCCCAAACACCACCGGACTAGAAAATTCTGTCTGTTGCTCAATTCTGCATAGTGTGACAGAAGACCCGCTGCATAATTGTGATGCAATTGCACTCTGTCTTGAGTTTCAAAACCGAGTCGTTGTTACCTGATATCAACAATGGATATTGGTTTAAATACGGTATGATATTAGAAGGGTAGGACAATAAGGATTGCCCGGGGCACCTAGTTTACTCGGTCGGGCAGGTGAAGTTCTCAGTGACCTCCTCAAATGGGCAAGTTGTTATTTTTCTGATCTGCACTAGCAGATTTAAGTTTCAATTGCCTTAGTTGGGCTTGGGTAAGTAGCTTTGCCACTCGGCCAAGTAGAAAATTGCCAGAATTGGCAATTGGAAATAAAAGTTACTGTCCTACCCTGCTTAGCAAACTGAAATTAATTTTACTTGATTTATTATGTTCTACTGTTATTAAAATATGTTTGTGTACATACCTGTGGTTTTGAAGACCACATGCCCGAACGCTGAAAATAATAATGAGCTGAATAAAACATGTTAGCAACAATAATATGTGCTATATAATAGCTATGTGTGAAAAGCGCCGATCGCCGCGAATCGGTTCGTCAACGGCGGTACCGCTAGCTTCATTCCGCTGCGCGGAGCCGCTTTGCACTAGGTGTTACCATTTAGGTCGCCAAAAGGAGGGTTTTCTAGCTACAATTTAACTCTTGCTTTTATGACATAGACCACATATTTATCTACATCCTCATTGTTTAATTGTTTCAATTGGACCAGTATTAGTTTTAAAGGTTGATGGTTGAATTTCAAGTTTTACTTTTCTCCACAAAATCTTCATCAAATCACTCAAAAGTTGATTAAAATGTCAATCAAAATATGCACATATTGTTCCTTTATTAGTTGCCTACATGTTGTAAAATTTTAAGGATGTTTGATAGAGGGCCAAGAGAGTTATTTAATCTGCAGCACTTGCTTACAATCATAACAGTGACCACTCTGTCTCACACAAACTGGCAGTTGGCATTCATGCCTCAACCTTTGGGCGCCAACTTTTGGCTGGTTTACTATAGAACAAAGGGCCCATAATTAGGCATATTTTTCAACTTCAAAGTGATGTAACTTTCTTGATATTTACATTAGAAAAATTATATGACTACCACGTTTAAGGTCTCTTCAAGCTCTTTCCACTGGAATAGGTTCCATTGAGATCAAATGCTTTTAAAATAAATACTCACATAGCTATATATAATGTATTATGCGGATATAAATAGCGGAACATACCAACATGGTTGTGTATCCCTGTTAATGTCTGTTGATACAAAACTAACTCCTAAGACACACCGAGCGTGGTGGCCGAATCGGTGGAGCGCGGGCCTCGAATGCGGAAGGTTGGGAGTTCGGTTCCCGGTCGAGTCAAACCAATGATTTAAAAATTTATACTTGTCGCTTCCTAGCTGTGTGCTTGGCATTATTAGGATAGGGAAAGGACTGGTTAGCTCAGTGTCTGGATAATGTGACCTGTGTGGCAGCCTGATTTCACAGTTGGGCAGCACTATAACATTGCCATGAGTGCACACTGTCACAAGTCGGTACCCACCGCAATATGACCTTAGATGTTGCTAGGACATAAAACAACAACAAACCAAACAACAAATCTTCTCACTTGCATCTTGTTTCTTACCGACGTGGTATTGAATAGCCATCACTCACGATTTCAGCCCACTCTGAAATAATTATTTTACCTAGTAACCAAAGTATAGCGCCTGTGTGATGTGAGGCAGATAGATGGGCGTGGTCCTGCTGTGTGAAGTAATGTGAACTTTAAAGAGCCGTTGTTGTTTTAATGTGGTGACATCCTTTTCAATTTGTCAAAAACTGTTCCGCATTAAAGACTCGTTATCTTTCTATGCGATTACTTAAACAAATTCTAAATAATCCAAGCTCTCTCAGATGTTTAATTTGTGAATTACAGACGGGATGGCCAAATGAATTGAGTGTCCGCCTCCCATTTTGGTAGGTCGTGGGATTCGAAGCCGGGTGAATGAATGACTTCAAAATTTATACTTGTCGCTACCTAGAAAAAGGATTCACCCGGTACTTGCAGTACACAGGTGAATACCAACCCTATATAAAAACGGTTGAAAAAGCGGGTTAATGAATTGAGAGCCTAATTTCACAATTTAAGAAGCAACAATTATTCTTTACATATGTCTTATTTTAGCCCACTACCATTGAGTTGAAAAATATAACATAATATCTAGTTTAATAAGATTTAAAAGTGAAATCGATGGCGTTCTGCAGCTGCCATCTTGTCTTTTTGCATTCTCTCCCATTTCACCAAGTCTGTGCCGATATAAGTAACCATTTGACACTGGAGGCAGGCAGTCTACTTCTTGTTCCATACTAACGCTATTTTCGCCCGTATTTAGACTACGTTGTCTTTCACCCGTGTACTACAAGTACCAGGTGAATCTTTTATCTAGTCGCTACCTAGCCTGGCACTCTGCATTAATAGTATAGGGCAAGGAGCAGTGGAATGAGGAAGACCAATCGTCCACGATTGACATTTCCCCTACTTAATCAACTAATGTACAACAACAAAAGTTGGAAATAGTTTACAAAGCATTCCTACTAATAGTGTGCATAATTTGTTTTAGTGTAGTGTAGTGGTCTGCACTGACCTCTCGGGCAAGAGACCACATAGACAGGTAGGCGTGGGTAGTGTGGTGCCATCAGGGAGCCTAGGTGGTGTAATGGTTAGCACACTGGCCCGGAATGCAAAGAGATGTGGGTTCGAGTCTCGCTCTAGGCACAACATTTCCTATTTTCATCACCCCCATGACACTGGTGCCATGACAAGGATCCTATACAAGCAACGCGCTGTATAGTTGTTGAACCTACCCTGTGTATGTATGTGTAAGTGGATTGCTTGTATGTATGTAATTGTAAGCATTAAAAGACTTACAATTCCAGCGGTACAAGTGTAGTGGTCTGCACTGACCTCTCAGGCAAGGAGCCACATAGACAGGTAGGCATGGGTAGTGTGGTGCCACCAGGGAGCCTAGGTGGTGTAATGGTTAGCATACTGGCCCGGAATGCAAAGACATGTGGGTTCGAGTCCGGCTCTAGGTGCAATATTTCCTATTTTCATCACCCCCATGACAGTATTATGCAAATTAAATTATTTAGATACATATGTTAGTTATCTAGGGAAATAACGTTATGCTTAAAGTTGCATAAGCTGATGGCTTTGAGTTTATGCCTTTTCCCCAATAAATATAGTAGCGTACCTGACCCTTAGATTGACGAAACTTTGATTAAAGATGACTAACTTTGAAGATATTTGAAATGAACACATTTTTTTTTAGTTTTTTGTGTGACAAGTTTTTTATTCTGCCCATAACGTATAAGCTCCTGTGAGGGTGCTGCTTTTCAATGCTGGACGGATAGCTGTGATACTGGATTGATCTGGTCCAGCACTCAGGAGTGTTTACCTGATCTCTCTCGGGCCAACCTTTTGCGGTTTTGGGTCTTAGTAGTTTCTATATTAGGGAAAGAGGGGAAAGAGGGGAGGGGAAAGAGGGGAGGAAGGGAGAGGGGGAGGGAGGGAGGGAGGATGGTGAGGCAGGGGAGAGGAGACATATTTTCCAACATAATGGACTGAATAGAACACTGTATACGGAATATGGATGTAAACAACAGTCCCCACCCCGCCCCACACCACCTACTGCCTACACTCTTAACACGCCACCTACCCCCTTCACACGCCACACACCCCATACAGCCCCTCACATGCCACCTACCTCCTACACCCCCTCACACACCACATACCCCTACATCCCTCATATGCCACATACCCCTACACCCTTCACATGCCACACACCCCATACACCCCCTCACATGCCACCTACCTCCTACACCCCCTCACACACCACATACCCCCTACACCCTTCACATGCCACATACCCCTACACCCCTCAATGCCACATCACCTACAACCCATCACATGCCACATACCCCAACACCTTAACATGCAACCTACAACCTAACCCCACACATGCACCTACCCTACCACCCTTCCACATGCACCACCCCTACAGCCTCTACCATATACCCCTACACCCTACATGCCACCATAAACCATAACCCTCACATACCAATACCCCCTACCCCTTCAATGCCACACTACCCCCTACACCCACACATGCCCATACTCCTACACCCTTCGAGCCCACCTCCTCCTACACCCCTCAACACAACAATACCCTCACACCCCACACCCCTCACATGCACATACACCTACACCCTCACCATGCAAAAAACACCCTTCACATGCCCCACCTACCCCCTACCCCACACCACAAACCCACAACCAAACCAACCCACCCCCACACCACCAAACCACAACACCCACACACAACACCCACAACCCCCACACCACAACCCACACCCACACCCACCACCCCAACCACATGCACAATACCATAACCCCTCACAAGCACCTACTCCTACACCCCTCACACACCACATACCCTACAAACTCACAAGCCCACATACCACCACCCAAACCACCCACCACCCCCACACACCACAACCCCACACCACACCCACACCTACAACCTCACATGCCACATACCCCTACACCCTTCACATGCCACATACCCCTACACCAACACCACAAACCCCAAACCCACACCACAACCCAACCCCCACACCCACACCCCACAACCCTCACATGCCACATACCCACACCCACACACCACCCCACCCCCCACACAAACCACACACCCACACCACCACCCCACACCCCAACACCACCCCCCACACCCCTACATCCCACATACCCCCTACACCCTTCACATGCCACATACCCCCTACACCCCCCCACATGCCACATACCCCCTACACCCCTCACATACCACCTACCCCCTACACACACCACATACCCCATACACCCCTCACACACCACATACCCCCTACACCCCTCACATGCCACATACCCCCTACACCCCTCACATGCCACATACCCCCTACACCCCTCACATGCCACCTACCCCCTACACCCCTCACATGTCACAACCCACTACACCCTTCACACTCCACTACCCCCACACCCACACATGCCACATACCCCTTCACCCTCAATGCCACATACCCCTACACCCTCACATGCCACATACCCCCTCACCCCACACATGCCACATACTCCCTACACCCCTCACATGCAGCAACCCCCTACACCCTTCACATGCAACCTACCCCACACCCACACATGCCACATACCCCCTACACTTCACTGCACATACCCCTACACCCTCACATGCACACCTACCTCTACACCTCACATGCAACATACCCCCTGCACCCTCAGACACCACATAACCCTACACCATCACACACACCTACACCCAACACCCCACACCAAACCCACCACCCCACACCACAACCCCACACCCCCACACACATACTCACCACATGTCCACTGTAAAGACGTGTCGACACCGTGAGTTCTGTAACGTAACTGACTTTATTAGGAACCACTCGTCGTGACGTCATACATAAATATCATGGGGGCGTTCGTACAACTACATATATTACATCTTCCCCTTTCAATGATATATATACAAATAATTCCTTACTAACTAATACGTCTATTATATTACGACTGTTAGCTTTATGTATGTTCTACAATGATATAACTTTATTTCATGTGTACATCTCTTAACACCTTATATTACTATTACATTAACTAACATCTCAATCCACAGGTTATACTTATGTCCTGTGTTAATAATGGTCTTAATGCCCCAACATTGTTCACAATTTAAACCACTACACATACACCAAAATAAACAAAACACACTAACATTTCTCCAATGAAATGTATGAATATAACACCCACCAACTCATCCACATACCAAACCACCCCCCTCCCAATACAACATCCATCCCCACTACCCCCATCCTACACAACCCAAATACACCCTAAACACCCCCCCCCCCCCCCACCCACCCCCCCCCACAACACCCCCCCCCCCCCCCCCCCCCCCCCCCCCCCCCCCCCCCCCCCCCAAAAAACCCCCACCCCCCCCCCCCCACCCCCCCCCCCCCCCCCCACCCCCCCCCCCCCCCCCTCCCCCCCCCCATCTAAGTGTTGTTTCTTAATGTTGTATCTGTTGTGTCCGTTCTTTGTCTGACCTACATTACGTGACGTTTGTTTCTTCTCGTGTTTTTGTTGTTTTTGTCGTTGTAGGTTTTGTTGTGCCATTAACTTAAACAATCTAATAAATACCTTTATCATCGCCAGAAGGACGACTATTTAATTGGACATGTACATGGGAATATATATATTTCTCCCAAAAAACTCGTCAACTTAATTTAACAGTAAAACTCTACTAACGTACGTACTAATGTACGGTCATTCCAAAACGTTGTGGAGGCTTAACTATCCGACCATATTTTGTCGTGTATGTTAATGGCTTGTGTGCGTTGTTAGAAGTATTTTTGTGAGATGTCTTCGACACTTTTATGTTATTATTGATATTCTCACTGGGACATTTGTAAATAAATTTCCTGTTACGCCTTATAAAATTGTTACGTTCATTCACTATTTTGTAATCCCTTCGCTTATCGTTACTCGTGCCCACAATTGTTCCTTGTTTCCATTCATTTTGATAATTCCTATAACGGATTCTGTCCCCTGTTTTCAATAAAGGGTGATCCTTACCTGCATGCATGTCGAAATATGATTTTTGTATAATCTGTTTATCCTTTAGTTGATGCAACTTAGAAGATTGTATGGCTGCCCTGAGTCCGCGTTCTAATACTGGAATCTTAGTTCTCAATTTTCTTGACATCAATAATTGCGCTGGTGATGCACCAACGCCATCTAGTGTTGTGTTCCTATAATTTAGTAATGCTATGTGTACATCTTCATGTCCTTTAATACATTTTCTGATCATACGTTTAATAGTCTGCACATAACGTTCTACTTGCCCATTGCTCTGGGCATGCATAGGATTTGTAAATAATGACTTAAAACCATATTTTTCGGAAAATGCATGAAATTCGTTACTTGAAAATTGTGGACCATTGTCCGATACCACGAATCGGGGTATTCCATACCTAGCAAAGGTCTGTTTTAATGCAGTAATAACTGCTTGACTAGTGGTCGATAAAAGTTCCACCACTTCAGGGAACTTCGAATAATAATCCACAATTAAAATATAATTTATACCATTTACATGGAATAAATCAACGCCCACTTTATGAAACGGAATATCAATTATAGAATGACTCACCAAGGGTTCCTTTGCCTGGACATTCCTAAACTCCTGACAAATTTGGCACCTGGAGATTTTGTCTTCCAATTGGCTGCTTAAGCCCGGCCAAAATACAGTATCCCTAGCTAACTGCTTACATTTTACAATTCCCAAATGCGACTCATGCAGTTTCTCCAAAATATCGTGGTGTAGCGACTTGGGTATTATTATTTGATCTCCCTTCAACAAAACTCCTTCATACCATGTGATTTCATGTCGAAATGTAAAATACGGTTTTAAAACAGGGTCAAGCATGCTGTTCTGTTTGGGCCAACCCTGTAATGTTAAGCATTTCACTTGTTGTAGTGTTTTATCCAACTCTGTATCTGTTTTTATCTGTTGGACCATGTCCGTGCCGATACTTATCGAAGCCACTGAGATGTCTTGATCGTAGAGGTCGTTTGGATTTATGTCTGATGTGTGTGCTCGTGATAGTGTATCTGCAAAATATAAGTTTGACCCTTTTAAGTATTGTACCTGTATGTTATAATTTTGCAACCTCATTCTCATTCTTTGCATTCTAGCCGATAACTGATGAATGGGTTTAAGCATAATAGATACTAGCGGCTTGTGATCTGTATGTATAATTACTTCATTACCATAAATATAATCATGGAATTTACGGCAGCCGAAACAGATAGCCAATAACTCCTTTTCTATAACAGCGTAACTGATCTGGGTCTTATCCAGTGCCTTGGATGCCATCGCCACAGGTCTATCACATTGAAAAAGGGTGGCACCTAATCCGTATTTTGAAGCATCTACCTGGATTACAATTTTTTCGTGTTTATTAAAATACTGCAAGATAGGTGCTTTACTTAACATGTCTTTCAATTTCACAAACGCTATATTCTGGTCAGAATCCCAGTGCCATGCAACATCTTTTTGAATAACAGTCCGTAACGGTTTAGTAATTTGTGCCATGTTTGGAATGAATTTACTGACATAACCGATCATGCCTAAAAAACGCTGTACTGCTGATTTATCCGTCGGTATTGGCATGTCAATAATTGCCTGGATTCTGTCTGCGTTCGGTTTAAGTCCGTTCGACGTGATCAAATGACCGACGTAATTGACACTAGTTTTACAAATCTTAGATTTTTTAGGGTTCAATTTGAGGTGAACTTCTCGAGCGCGTTTTAATACCGCCTCTAAACGTACATTATGTTCTGCCACGGTGATACCATGTATCAAAATATCGTCCGAAATAACGTGAACACCAGGTAAATCAGCCAAGATATTATTCATTTCTTGTATGAATATATCTCCAGCAGTTTTGATCCCAAATGGCAGACGTGTATACCTAAATCTACCCCAAGGCGTGTTGAAAGTACATAACAAGGAGCTAACTTCATCCAATTGGATCTGCCAATACCCGCTATTTGCATCGAGAACTGAAAAATAGTTAGCACCATGTATGTGTGCAACAACCTCTTCAACTGTTCGTACAGGATACGGACCCCTTAAAATAGCTTGATTCAACTTGGTTGGGTCAAGGCAAATCCTGAGCTTACCTGGTTTACGTACAATTGTAATAGAACTGACCCATGGCGTCGGTTCTTCCTGCTTTACTATTATACCCAATTCTACCATACGTTTTAATTCTGTCTGTACATCGTCAGCAATTGCTAATGGTACCCTGCGCGGCGGGTCTACAACTGGTGTTACATTATTATCAATATATATTTTTGCATTTGCCTTAATCAAACCTAAACCTTTAAAAACATCAGAATAATGTATTACCATTTTGTTGGCGTCATCACTGATAGGCATTGTATGCAGCGTGTCCAAGCGCGCCAACAGTCCTAACTTGACACACGCATGTTTGCCAAGGATAGCACTCCCGGCATCAGTCACTTGAAACGTCAACTCAACATTGTTGATCGTCATTGATGTTTCACCAGTAGGCTTTATCCTGTGCCCACCGTACGTGATCAATTGACATCTTGAAGGGCTCAGATCAAGACTATCGATCTTCCTGTAGATGCTCAGAGGCAAAATATTAGCCTCCGACCCAGTGTCTAACTTAAACGACACATCCTGGTTGTCGATGATGAATGTCGCATACCATAACTCACTGCCAGCCATGTCATCATGGTAGATCGTACCCACAAACAAATCATATTCGTCGCTATCTACTTGATGCTGTACATGTTGTTCGGGATGCTCAGACTCTTGATCTTGATTAACTTCTATCTCATACACCGGTACACCTTGCTGTTGTTTCTTTTGTTGACGGCAAACCTTGATGAAGTGACCTATCCTGTGGCACCCGGAGCACTCCTTTCCTTTGGCTGGGCAGTTACCTCTCGGATGATGATCATAACCGCAACGATCACAACGGGCATTGGATCCTTGGGAACGTTGTTGATACCTATTTGTTGATGGCCGTACCCATGGAGACGTTCGTCCCACTGGTCCCCCTTTCCTGACGTAGCGAGAATCCAACGCATCAACTTGATTTTCACCATTTGTAGTCACTTGTGCCGCTTTGTTCTCGCTCAATCTACACAATTGAATGCAGGCCTCCAATGTCAATTTAGGAGACTGTAACAATTTGTTACGTAGCTCAGTGTCCTTGACTCCACACACGATGCGATCACATAATAAAGATGCTTCTAACGTGTCATAGCAACAAAACTGTACGCGGTGTTTCAACTCTCTTATGTACGTGTCCATATTTTGACTTGTTTGATTAAACGTGTTAAATTCATACCTGACTACAGTTATGTTCGTCTTATCCTCACAGTAGTGTGCAAATGCGGCGATCAAAGGTTGCAACTTGTCTTTGTCAGCCTGTTCAATTTCAAATGTTCGGTGTATCTTTTGAGCCTCCACTCCGGCAACATGTAAAAACACGCAACACTGTATCTTCTCTGTTTTTGTTGCCACTCCTGCAGCTGTCGCATAAATCTCGTACGATTGAAGCCATGACCTCCAACTGATAGCCATGTGTTCATCTAGACATAATGGTCCTGGGGGTTTTAATCCATGTAGAGCCATATCGCTAGACTAACCCGTACTATCTGACACCATGTAAAGACGTGTCGACACCGTGAGTTCTGTAACGTAACTGACTTTATTAGGAACCACACTACACCTACCCTCTACACCCTCACATGCAACATACCCCCTACACCCCTCAGACACACCATACCCCTACACCTTCACACCTACACCTTACACCTACACCCCTCAGACACCACATACCCCCTACACCCTTCACACACCACCTACCCCCTACACCCTTCACATGCCACATACCCCTACACCCCTCACATGCCACATACCCCCTACACCCCACACATGCCACATACCCCTACACCCTTCACATGCCACCTACCCCCTACACCCCTCACATGCCACCTACCCCCTGTTGCATATGTAAAGAACGACTTGCGTGACCAGGGATGCGCCCCACAAGGGTCAGGGGAGACGGACGCCACCTGGTGGATTCGGTAGGAAATAAAGTCAGTGGTTGAACAACACTCAAGGCGTTCGGGTGTGCTTTCAGGATACTACATGGTGTTAGATAGCGGGAAAGAACAACATGGTGGCGGCATTGTCAGGGCTGAAACCTCCAGCGGCTTTGAATTTGTAGGGCAATTTGGCGATAAATTGGAGGAGTTGGTTGACGGCATATGAGATATATGTGGGTGCCGCAGGACTTACCAGTAAACCGGAAAAGACACAGTGCTTGTTGTTTCTCCATATTGCAGGAAGGGAGGCACAGAAGGTGTTTCCAACGCTGCCTATCGAGAGTGAAGACCAAGAGAAATTGCAACCACTCATAGCAGCGTTCAAAGACTATTGTGAAAGTAAGTGCAATGAAACGGTAGTCCGGTGTCGTATTGTCAGCGCCCGGTCATCGTCAGCGGCCTGTCGTGGCTTCTGCGCATGCGCGGATTTTCGCACGTTGCGGCGATCACTGCTATTTGTTTTGTTTACACTCGGCGATTCGACGCTGATCGAGCTGCTACGTTAATATCGCTTGGAATTTAAGGTTAATTTAATTAAATTTCATTATTTGAGTATGTAATTCTGTTAAATATGATCGCATTCAATAGATTTCGGCCTAATCGGTCCCTAACACAGCCGGGTACCGTGCCTGAGCTTGTAGCCGGCGAGGGAATGGGTCTTTTGCATATGTCTTAAAATCCGCGCATGCGCAGAAGCCACGACAGGCCGCTGACGATGACCGGGCGCTGAGAATACGACACCGGTATCAATTTAACATGTTTAACCAGAAGTCACAGTCAATGGACACGTATATCAGAGAGTTGCGTCATCGAATTGCATTCTGTGAATATGGAGAGGTTGAGAACTCGATTCTAAGAGACTGTCTTGTCAGTGGCGTAAGAGATAAAGGATTGCCAGATAAACTGCTACAAACACCGAAGTTAACACTGGACAAATGTCTAGAGATAAGCAGAGTAAGTGAATATAATGCCACATAACTTGACACGCCACATGAGGAAGCAGTTGATGCAATAAACAAACAGCACCGGCAGCAACTTGGCATCGCACACAGTCAATAGCACCGCGTGTGTTAATTGTTCGCGTTGTGGGTACATGCATGGGCGAGCAAACTGCCCAGCCAAAGATAAGGAATGTGACGGGTGTGGCAAAGTGGGACATTTTGTCAAAGTGTATCGAGCTCGAAGACGCACAAATGCACTGGTGAATGCCATAGGACTAGGCCGGAGAGACAACACAGAAGAGTGGGAGTTAGCAGACTCAGACGACGAAGACCCAGATTTATTTGTCGGGGCGATGGACGAAGACGAGAACGACAACTCAAGAGATTTATGGTACAAGAACGTGCGTGTGGGAGACAAGAAAGTGCGCTTCAAAGTAGACACAGGATCTGAAGCAAGCATTATACCGACGAAGATGTTTCGGGCACTAGGAATTGGAAAACTCAGACCAGCGCGGTGCAAGCTGATTACGTATAGCGGGCAGCATCTCAACCCGGAGGGAGAAGTGGAGTTGCCAGTAAAGGGACAGACAATGAGATTCCAAGTGATGGACACTGGAAGCGCCATCCTCGGGAAGAACGCCTGCGTAGCCTTAAAACTGGTCAACCGGGTTGATGCAATAGGGCGGTGCCTATCAAGTCAGACAGCTGCGGCAGAAATGGTAAATGAGTTCAAAGATGTTTTTGAGGGTTTAGGTAAAATCAAAGTAAATGCTAAAATACATGTAAATCCTGATATAAGCCCTGTAATTGATCCGCCAAGACGAATACCGCATGCTGTCGTAAATGAAGTAAAAAATGAGCTAGATAGAATGGTTAGTATAGGAGTTTTTGTACCTCAGGTAGAACCCACACCATGGGTTAACTCTATCACTGTTGTGCGCAAGCCAGGGAAAATTAGAATTTGTCTCGACCCGACAAAGTTAAACCGAGCTATCCTTCGTAGCCCATATCCAACTAGGACAGTGGAGCAGGTAGTAGCCAAAACAACGGGAGCACAATATTTCTCAGTACTGGACGCCAACAGTGGGTATTGGCAGATACAATTGTATGAAGAAAGTTCGCTCCTGTGTACCTTCAATACCCCCTGGGGGCAGTACCGATATACGAGGTTACCGTTCGGAATAAAAACGGCGGGAGATATATTCATTCAAGAGATGAATAGTATATTCAGAAATCTGGAAGGGGTAGAAGTAGTTGCAGATGATATTTTAATATTCGGCACAACTTTAGAACAACACAACAGCAGACTCCTTAAAGGACTAGAACGAGCAAGGTCGGTAGATTTGAGGTTGAATCCGAAAAAATCAAACATATGTAAAACATCGGTCTCGTATGTAGGACATGAGTTAACACAAAGTGGGTTAAAGCCTAATCCCGAAAGGATACGCGCAATTCTTGACATGCCAGCACCCTCAGACAAGGCAGCAGTACAAAGGTTCCTAGGAATGATGAACTATGTCAGTAAGTTTATACCCAAACTTTCGGAAATAGCTAAACCGCTGAGAGTAATTCTAAAAAAAAACACTGCCTGGCATTGGGAGACAGCACAAGAAAGTGCATTCCTAGAACTTAAGGCTTTGCAAATGAAAGCTCCCATACTAAGATACTATGATGTAGTTAAACCATTGGTATTAGAAGTTGATGCGTCTCAGTCAGGATTAGGGGCGACACTATTTCAAGAGCAACGCCCGATTGCAATGGCATCCAAAGCACTCGATGACACACAGGCTAATTATGCGATAATCGAGAAGGAGTTGTTGGCGATCTGTTTCGGCTGTAGCAAATTTCACGACTATATCTTCGGGAAGGCCATTACAGTCGAGACAGATCACAAACCACTTGTTAATATCATGATGAAGCCCATTAACAGTCTATCCGCACGAATGCAACGTATGCGCATGCGCTTGCAAAATTATGATCTGACAGTAATACATAAAAAAGGTACCAATAAGTTTTTTTCAGATGCCCTGTCACGAGCCCATTCAACCTCAGTAGAGCCTGATGACCTATTCGACAATACCATTACGGTAGCCGCAATTGGGTTTGTAAACGAAGGCACAGGTGACATCACGCATGAGACAGTAAATGACAAAACTTTACAAGAGCTGACCCGGCTGCCAAAACTTTACAAGAGCTGACCCGGCTGCCAAAATCGATGCAATCAAGTATGCTCAACAAATTACATGAGTCACACATGGGGGTAGTCAAATGCAAACAGATGGCTAGAGACTACGTGTACTGGCCAGGGATAGCGAAACAAATCGAAGACAAAATAGCTAGATGTCAGATCTGCCAATCAGAGATGAATATCCCACAAGCTGAACCGATGATCTCACACAATATTCCCACAATCCCATATGCGAAAATAGGAGTTGATTTGTTTCATTACCAAAATAACGAATATTTGGTAATAATCGATTATTTGTCAAAATTCCCAGAGCTTGTTAAACTGAAATTGACGTCTAGCAATAGTATAATTAGTGTACTAAAAGAAATGTTCAGACGGTATGGGATACCATCCGAAGTTGTATCAGACAACGGGCCCCAATTTAGTAGTGAAGAATACAAGCAGTTTGGGAAAGCATATGGGTTCACACCAATTTACTCAAGCCCACAATATCCACGGAGTAATGGTCAGACAGAGCGTTATGTTCAAACGATAAAAGGAATGCTTAAAAAAGCAATTAAAGATCAATCAGACATCAATGTGGCACTTTTGGCATATCGAAACACAACCATCATGGAGCTAGGTGCATCTCCATCACAATTGTTCATGAGTAGACGACTTAGGTCGAAGATCCCAACAATAAATAAACAATTGAAACCTAAAGTAGTGTCATCACGAAAAAATTTAATTCAAGCAAGACAATTAAAACAAAGACAACAGCATGACAAAAACGCAAAAAGATGTCACAAACCACTAAATCAAGAAGATCCAGTTAGATACCTAACACCTGAACGTAAATGGGCACGGGGAGTCATTACACAGGCCAGTCAGTCGAAAGATAGGAAATATGTAGTGACAACACCAGAAGGCCAAAAGCTAGTGAGAAACTGACGGCATGTAATATATGCGCCACATCAAACAGAGACAAGGGTCGATGACCGTCAAAATGGCAACAGTGCAAGGCCAAGTAGGCCAAACAACAACAAAAAACAACACAAAGCAAATTACACCACAAGGTATGGCCGAACAGTCTGGCCAGTAAACAAAGCTGGGTGTTAATAGCATAAGAGTGGTCGCGCAACAGTAGTCAGGTAAGGCTAAAAGAGGGAGAATGACAATCCAGTCAAAATAGGTGACCTAGTGAAGGGATTGCAGGTAGTAGGTGAAAGTAATGCACATGAGAAGTATTGAGGTGAACAAGAATACGAAACCAAAGATGTCATTGTAATAACTGTGCATTGAAGATAGGATGTATAAGATTAAAATGAACACATGTGGACATTCTAATGAGTAATACGGATAGTCACAGATAGTAGAGTTAAGAATCTTGCAAGAAAAGAAAAGTTTGTGCTACAATTAACAAAAGTCCGACCAGGGTCGGGATATATCTATTTCATTTTTGTAAATAATATTTAAAGAAAAAAAAAACTTAAACTTAATTAAAAAAAAAAAAAAAAGAAGAGAGATGTCGAAATCAACTGCATATATAACTGTATGAAAATGTTTATTATTGAAAGGAAGATGTTGCATATGTAAAGAACGACACGCGTGACCAGGGATGCACCCCACAAGGGTCATGGGAGACGGACACCACCTGGTGGATTCGGTAGGAAATAAAGTCAGTGGTTGAACAACACTCAAGGCGTTCGGGTGTGCTTTCAGGATACTACACCCCCTACACCCTCACATGCCACATACCCCCTACATCCCACATACCCCCTACACCCTTCACATGCCACCTACCCCCTACACCCCCCCACATGCCACATACCCCCTACACCCCTCACATACCACCTACCCCCTACACACACCACATACCCCATACACCCCTCACACACCACATACCCCCTACACCCCTCACATGCCACATACCCCCTACACCCCTCACATGCCACATACCCCCTACACCCCTCACATGCCACCTACCCCCTACACCCCTCACATGTCACATACCCCCTACACCCCTCACATGCCACATACCCCCTACACCCTTCACATGCCATATTCAACAGTATTTAAAGGTTTGGGATTGATTAAAGTAAATGCTCAGATTTACATTGATGAGAGTATTGTTCCTGTCATTGACCCTCCACGTAGAGTCCCAGTGGCAATTATTGAAGATGTAAAGAGTGAATTAAAACGCATGTTAGATTTAGGAGCCATAGTCAGACAGGATGAGCCTACTCCTTGGGTAAATTCAGTGACTATTGTCCGTAAGCCTAATAAATTAAGAATTTGTCTGGATCCTACGAAGTTAAACAAAGCTATTCTGCGAGGTCCTTATCCAGTTATAACAGTGGAAGAAGTAATTGCAACTATACACGGGGGTTTGGTTTCGAGTCAATTTTTACAAATCCTATGCACGCCCAAAGTAACGGCCAGAGTGAGCGATATGTCCAAACATGCAAGCGTATAATCAAGAAATGCTTGAAAGATAATACTGACATTGACATAGCCATGTTAAATTATAGGAACACAACTTTAGAGAGTGTGGGAGCATCACCAGCACAACTGTTAATGTCGAGACGATTACGATCTCGGATTCCAGTGTTAAAGAATCAGCTAAAAGCTGTAATACAGACATCTAAGTTAGTGCAAATGAAACGGAGACAAACGACCCAAAAGAAATATTTTGACAGACGGGCAGGCAATGAACATTCGCTATTACATAAAGGAGACAAGGTCAGGTACAAAGATCATAACAATGATCGGAAAAGAGGTCAAATTGTAGACACAAGTGACAGTAGTAAGAGGGATTACATTATACGGAATGAGCATGGAAATACATTAAGACGAAATAGGAAATTCATCTATAAGTGTCCGCAGTCGAAAGTAAATGATAGGATAGATTTAGCTGGTGAAGGAAATTTACAGCAAACAAAAACACAATTACCTTACATTTCACAGTACGGTAGGACTATAAGCGAGTTCAGCATTGTCCGTACGCATGTGCGAGTCCGACTTCCGTTCGTCGCTGTCAGGATAAACAAAGCCACGTTTTGCACTGCACGTATGGCCTTGAGCAATCTTCTTCCAGAAAAAGTGAAATATCTCTAAAACCACACCACCTAGAAAAAAATCGCTTGATCCACATTTAGAAAACATGTTTACCAAGAAGAGTATATTAAATTGATAAGGTTAGGGTTATGGATTTCTATTAATTTTGAATAAAACTAACGTTTCGCACTGCGCGTACCAGCAAACTCAATGGCAGTGAGCAATCTTCTTACAGAAAAGGTGAAATATCTTACCGCCTAGAAACAAATCGATTGGTACACATATAGAAAACATGTTTACCAAGAATATTATATTAAATTGATAAGGTTAGGGTTCTGGATTTCTATTAATTTTGAATAAAATAAACGTTTTGTACTGCGCGTACCGGCAAACTCAGTGCATTGTCAATGACAATGGCCGTGAGCAAACTTCTTACATACAAAGTGAAATATCTCCCAAACCACACCACCTAGAGACAAACAGCTTGGAACACATATAGAAAACATATTTAACGAATAGATTATATTAAATTTATATGGTTAGGGTTCTGCATTTCTATTAATTTTGAATAAAATACGTTATGCACTGCGCATACCACCAGGCTGAGTCCAGCACGTGGGTTTGTTTATCCCGACGACTTCCCATCAACCACCGCGCGCCCGAGATGCTGAACTCGCTTATTAATGGAGCAGTCACACTACGACGTGTTGGCCCGGCGTGCCGCCAACGCGTATAACGCGTCGAGAAACGTCAAACTTTTCGGCGTGTTTTGCGAAAAACTCGACACAGCGCAGCGTGTTGGCAGCGCGTTGCTGGCATGTTATTCTAAAAAGTTGCGCCGCGTTCCCACGGTTGATTAGTGTCTTATCGACGTGTTATCGGCGTGTTATCGGCGTGTCGCCGGCGCGTCATACGCCGTTGGCGGGTTGGACGCGTGTTATCAACGTCTTATCGCCGTGTTATCGGCGTTCTCCCAGCGCGTTACATGTTGCCTGGCCCGTCGCAAGTGTGGGAAAATTCCACGACGTTGCTCAACGTTTCTTGACGCGCTACGAGCGGGCCGGCTACGCGCTGGTAATGTGTGTCGACGTCCTGCTAACGCGCCCGTAACCCGTCGGCTTGCACAAAACTTTCGGCGCTGGGCGACGCGCGCCGACGCTTTGGTTCAGACGTACCTGTCACTCAAAGTGTACCGACGTGTACCGACGCGCCGGTAACGCGTTTGTAACGCGTTTGTAACGCGTCCCGACGCGTCCCGACGCTTCGCCCAAAAACCCAACACGTTGCCACGCGTTGTCCAACGCCGGGCCAACACGTCGTAGTGTGACTGCTCCATAAACCCACTAATCGTTTTGGGGTGGGTAATACGTAAGACGTCGTCCATTAGGTCAAATGACCAATTCACATTCTTCAGATAGGCATATGCAGTCATTCATTGGTGCATTATGTCATGTGACACACCGTACAGTAGGTCAATTGAAGAAGGGACGCACTAGTCATAGAATAAGAATAGGCGGGTTTTTTTAATCAACGCGGGGACGCTTTATTTATTGCTTTCATTGTACAAGTCAGGGACACATCAAGTGAGTTATCTCTTATAAGTTGCCATTGTATTTTCAATATCTAGTGTTAGTTATAAAGAAGGGCATACGCATGTCCTGGCATAGGGATGTTGGTAATTATTTATTCTTCAAAACTACGCTAGTAGTGAATGCGTGTGTGCGCTTCATGTTGGAATAATATGAAGGTTGTGTATCGTCTGTAATGTGGTGATATATATATATATATGTGTTCGACTTAAGTACAAAAAAAAAGGGGGATATCACGATATGATCGCACTTTGTAAATAAATGTAAATATATATCATATATGTGGTATGGTCGGTCAGGACATAAATGGATAATATGTGTTGATTCAATATTCATTATTAAGAAAGGGAGATGTAAGATATGTAAGTATCCGAACACCCCCAATATAATACCGGGTGACGTCAGAGTAAAGGAAGGTAAATAAAGGCAGTTACATAACAAGACTCATGGTGTTGATACGTCTTTCACACCCCCTACACCCCCTTCACATGCCACATACCCCCTACACCCTTCACACACCACATACCTCCTACACCCCTCACACACCACATACCCCCTACACCCCTCACATGCCACATACCCCCTACACCCCTCACACGCCACATACCCCCTACACCCTTCACATGCCACATACCCCCTACACACCCTCACATGCTACATACCCCCTACACCCCACACATGCCACATACCCCCTACACCCCTCACATGCCACATACCCCTACACCCACCCCCACCTACCCTAAAACCCTACACATGCCACATACTCCTACAACCATATCACGCCACATACCCCTAACACCTCAACACCACATACCCCTAACACACTCACACGCCACATACCCTCCACCCTCACACGCCACATAGCCCATACACCCTTCCACACGCCACATACCCCTACACACCCTCACCACCACAGACCCCCTACCACCTTCACATGCCACCTACACCCCACACATGCCACATACCCCTACACCCTTCACATGCCACCTACCTCCTACACCCTCACCAAACATACCCCTACAGCCCTCACATGCACAACATCACCCACACCCTCACTGCCACATACCCTACACCCTTCATGCCACATACCCCCTACACCCTCACATGCCACATACCCCTACACCCTTACACACACCATCAACCCCTACACCTTCACATGCCACATACCCCTACACCCACACATGGCCACATACCCTACAACTTCACATGCCCCCTACCTCCTACACCCACACACACAACCAACACCCGTCACATGCCCATACACCCTTACACATTCAATGCCACATACCCCTACACACTCACCCACACATGCCCCCTACATCACTGACACCCACCCTAACTACACCCTTCACACACACATACCCCCCACACCTTCACATGCCACCTACCCCCTACACCCCACACATGCCACATACCCCTACACCCTTCACATGCCACCTACCTCCTACACCCCCTCACACACCACATACCCCTACACCCCTCACATGCCACATAAACCCTACATCCCTCACATGCCACATACCCCCTACACCCTTCACATGCCACATACCCCCTACACCCCTCACATGCCACATACCTCTACATCCTTCACATGCCACATACCCCCTACACACCCTCACACACCACATACCCCCTACACCCCTCACACGCCACATACCCCTACACCGCTCACACAACATGGGTGAAGTTTCTCGCTGTAGAAACAAAGCAAAGCACGTACTGTACACAATCGAGTCCGCCGTAGCGAATGCCTGCTTCTGCTTTTGCTTCATGTGCAGTTTATAGTCTCAGTAAAGCAGTAGGTTGATCGCTTCAGAAACTTTAGCTACGTTGTTTGTTGTTGTTTGTTGTTTTACGTCCTAGCAACATCTGAGGTCATTTCAGGGCAGGTGCCGACTTGTGACCGTGTGCACTCATTGCAACTTGATAGTGCTGCCCCACTGGGAGAACAGGTCGCTGGCACCATGACCCAATATCCCGCACAGTCACATTATCCTGATGCTGTGCCAACCAGTCATTGCCCTATCCTGATAATGCCAAGCGCCAGGTTAGGTGGTGACAAGTATCAATTTGATAAGTCATTGATTTTACTCTGCTGGGATTCAAACTCCTGGCCTTCTGCATGGGAAGCCTGCGCTCTACTGATTGGGCCACTGCGTCTTGTTCATCACTCACTTGTTTAAATGATAATTCCTACCGTAAGGGGTATGCAGGTATAGCAATACCTCAGGGAGTTTGACGCCCCTGCCTTGCAGAGTTCTAAACCACTGCCTTGTGGTACAGGTCCTTGACAGAACCGAAGGCTAAGGGAGCAAACCCTAAACAGAAAACCATGTCACTGTGGCAGCATTAAGGGCGGTTGATGTATGGAACTCCCAACATCTCCCGACCAGCCACTGCAGGGACAAATAGTTTTGCGCCTGTCTTGACATGTTCTTGCCGGTGTGAAACCTCTATTTGCTCCCCGAGAGAGTGCCGCTGGTAACTTGCAAAAGCCAGCAGCACTTCAACACTTTTGCAGGCAGCTTTCATGAAATGTAATGAAAGCAGTCTTTGTCGCATCGCGACCGACAGCATGATGATGATGATGAAAGCAGGACACTAAGGGTAATTATATTGGCGCCTAGTCGCCATATCCTACTGATAAATCCCCCCCCACTCCAAACCCTCCCCTAAAACCCTCCTCCCCCTCCCTCCCCGCCAAACCCTCCCCCCTCAACTCTCCTCTATCGCCCGTCTCGACCAGACGGGCTGGCCGAATGAGTTGGGCGTATGTCTCCCGTTTTGGTAGATCGTGGGATTCGAACCTACTGGTTCGAACCCTAGTCGAGTCAAACCAATGACAACAATTGATACTTGTTGATTCCTATCCAGGTGCTAGGCACAATATTAGCATAGGGTAAGGACTGGTTGGCTCAGTGTCAGGATAATGTGACTGCGTGGGATATCAGGTCACGGTGATGGCGGCCTGGTCTCCCAGTGGGCAGCACTAACTATAAAGTCGCCATGAGAGCACACTGTCACAAGTCGGTAACCATCCTGATATGGCCTTAGATGTTACCTGGATGTAAAACTCCAATAACCAACCAACCTCCCACCTCCACCATAGGCCAATTGGGGAAAGTTGTCGGCATCGAGCATTGGATGTTGACGTCGATCGGTATAATTATACTTTAGCATTGACATAGTGTTGGAAAGTCCTTAAATTTATCCTGAATGTAAAGGTAGAGAAAATACAACAACCTTATTTGTTTCTAGGATAATTTAATATGAAACAAAGAAATGCACTACACTTTAAGAATTGCGATGCCGACATCGTAAATTGACCACCAATTGGCCCATTTTCGTGAGGCTGACTCACATATATATATTCCTTTTGGTGGTACATTGGTGTTGAACAAATGAATTGAAATGGATATATGTGCATATGCACCGATATATATGTATGGGCATATGTGTATATATGTGTAAATGTATACATGCACACATGTGCATATTTTATATGTACACATGTGTATATGTATATAGGTCTACAGTAATACCTCTAACCGACGACCTCCACAGATAGACCACTCCCCTATATCGATAGCTTTATTTGGGTCCCAATAATACCATTGTAACCATATTCTCATCATCATCATGCTGTCGGTCGCGATGCGACAAAGACTGCTTTCATTACTTGACTGCCGCTCTCCATTTAGCTCTCTGTTGTGAGAGTTGCGTCCATGAGTCGGTCTTAATGTCTCTCAGCTTCAGGTTCATATTCTAACTCCTGTAAACCGACCATCTCCCTAATTGGTCCACTTAAAGTCGGTCCCAAGGTCGGTCGATTTAGAGAGGGTTTACTGTATATGTATATGTGTGTAGATGTATGTACATGTGATGGACCATGTGTTAGTCCACTTCAGGAATAAAGAATAACAATGAGATTACATCAAACCCGAGGGGACTCCACACTCCCAGGTTTACCCCACCAAGGTCAGAATAGAATAGACTACATCACCATTCCAGCCGCGCAGTGCATTGTGGGATGGTTAGAAGAAAAACAAACCCGCGAGAAGCACATGGCACATGTTAATACACTGGGTCAACTATGAAATGTGCTAGTTTCATCTCATCTCAGCTCTTGTTTGAAACATAGAATACCAACTACAAAAATATATATAATAAATTAAGATATTAATTTTGTTATCCAGCATTGCATTTACATCAATATAATCAGCACATCTTATGCCATGTGCATTTAGATTTAGACAAATTTGGGCACTCAGACTAGTGTTAGAGCCATAGCCACAGTCAGTTTTACGTATTTTATTCATGTTTTTATTTATATCGTATGGTTAATGACATATGTAGAACTATAAAATTAGTAGGGTTAATCAGATATTGGTTATATATTTCTCTGAAACAAGTGTATGTCAACAAATTTGGCATTTTAATATCTAGAACAAGAATTAATAATGGTGATGTGGATATCATTGATTGTTTTGTGTGGAATTGTATATTGTATGTTTCTTAGCTCAAAATGTTTAAATATGACTAGTTTTTTCTTAGCTATATTATTCAGATCATTATATTGCATGTGTGCATACATGTTTATGCCAAATTTTAAATAAAATCGAAGTTTTGCTCTACGCGTATCGTCAAATTGAATGGCTGTACACATTTGCTTTGCTGCCAACGCCGTTTTCAGCGAATGCGCAGTCGGAACGGTGATCTCGTCTATTCACCTGTCACTGCAAAGCCGGGTAGCACATAGCCTCCCTCAGGGGATGGCCACTAGCAATAGGTGGAAGAGTCCATCCTAGGAACTGTTCCTGCTAGCATGCTGCCACCTGTTGTTATTTCTTAGCAAACAGGGGTCAAGATAGTCACCATCACCACCTTGTGGTGGCGGTGCTCATTTATCACATCAATATATACATGAGTGGGACCCTAGGGGTATATCCTATGAATCCCGAATGCCTGGCAAGGTCAGGGACAACCGTCAACTTTGAAACATGCTTGATTTTGCTCTTCCAGGGATCGAAGAAGTTTGTTTTATTTAACGACACCTCTAGAGCACATTGATTTTTATCATCGGCTATTGGACATCAACCATATGGTCATTCTGACATATTTCTTTGGAAGAAACCCACTGCCGCCAGATAGGGTAATCTTTCCGATAAGCAGCAAGGGATCTTTTATATCCACTTTCCCACAGACAGGACAGCACATACCACAGCCTATGATGAACCACTCCCGGGGATCGAACCCACGACCGCCCGCATTGGAAAATCAAACCAGCCAGCTAGCCCGTCTGATATCAGGAAGAAGCTGTCGAAGCTGGTGTAGCAGGAAATCGCAAACCCTGTAAATCGCAAACCCCCACTTGTAATTTCCTATGAAATCGCAAACCCCCATGCGATATATGGGCATGGGGGGTTTGCGATTTCCTAGGAAATGACATATCCCCCCTGGAAATCGCAAACCTCCCATGTTTGGCAATCTTTATCCTAATGAAAATATCTTTGCGATAGTCCAGTTTGTAATTCCAACTGCACATGCTCTGAAAACGGCCTATTTTCACAGATGTTGCCATGCACTGTGGCCACTATAAAGGCCATGTGGCAATATCGTGGTATTATCACTCAGTTTCAGGATCAGCAATGTAAACAATGTCGTTAGCAAAATGGCCTTTTTAGTTCCGACTTCAGTCACTGCATACAGTAAATAGAACCATTTTAATATTCCAAATTATTATTTATCCATTATTTAAACCATTATTTACTAGTGTGTTAGTTTAATATTACAAAATGGTACAAAGCATGGGGGCTTTGCGATTTCTAGGGGGGGTTTGTGATTTCCTAGGAAATTGCAAACTCGGTGGTGTACGATCTACAGGGGTTTGCGATTTCCTGCTACTAGTCCATGTGACAGACCGAATTTCATTACCAATTTGGTGAACCGTTCCTACTATGATTTTTGGTTAGCCTGATATCTGAAGTGTCCAAAATCAGTTGATGGATGTCCTGGTCACTTTGGCAAATGCCTTTTTGGTGGCCATCTTTAAAGATGGCTGCCGTTATTTCATCGAAATGGAGAGAATCAAGAAAACTTGTATAACTTCTCACCAGAATGACCTATCAACATTCACAATGGCTTAAAATGTTCCTAATAATATTCTCCATCTGGCAATATATGATTATTCATATTTGGTTATTATTATCTGTTCAAACATTATAGATTTCTAAAAAAAGAAAAAACATTTTTCACGTTTTTTTTTCACGATATATGTTAGTAAGTTGTCCGCCAATTCATGCCAGGATTCATATTGGTCACATTATATGTTGGATCATATAGGGGGTTTATTAGGCACCCACAACAAGTGTTATATTAGATAGATTTCAACTTTATTTGATTCCATAGACACATATTTAACATCATACTATAATAGCCTTGTTCACCAGTTTGGGGTGGGTCTGTGTGGGTCCCCGAGTGGGTCCCCGAGTACCAGTGCAAAGATTTCAAATTCCCCCCTGATTCAAGTTCCCCCCGGGAACTTGAAAACGTTTTCAAATTCATCCGAGGGGAATTTGAAAATGTTTTCAAGTTCCCTCCCTCGTTTTAACTTTCCCTCCCCCATCTTTGGGGGATTTTCTTTATTTTTGTTATTTGTTATTTAAAAAAAATGTTCATGACAAATATAATAATAGTTAATACACAGAGAATAGCATAATGGAAATTATTACTAGTACAACAAAACATATTTCACCGCAAATGACACAAAAAGTCTCCAAGATGGCTAAGAACAAAATATTATAGGTCTGGATTTTAAAACGTTTTTTAAAGTTTTTTAAACAATTTTAAATTCCCGAAGGGGGAAATTTGAAAATAGGGTGAGGAATCTGAAAACTTTCCACGGAGGAAATTAAAAACGTTTTCAGATTCCCTGGGGGGAACTTGAAAAGGGGGGAAATTGAAATCGTTACACCAGGCCTCAGCAGGAAATATGTCCATTCAGCAGTCCTTGTCCAAACTCCTTACATCATCGTCCTAGCAACATCTAAGTTCATATCAGGACGGCTACCAAATTATGACAGTGCACACTCATGGCAACCATTTACTGCTGCCCCACTTGGAGACCAGGCTGCTGGCACCATGACCCAATATCCCACTCAGTCACATTATCCTGACACTGAACCAACCTGTCCTTTGCCCTATCCAAATATTGCCAAGCGCCTGGCTAGGAAGTGACATGTATAAATTCTTACGTCATTCATTTGACTTGACCAGGGTTTGAAGACGTGGATTCAAATCCCACGATCTACCAAAATAGGCGACAGATGCTCACCTCATTGGGCCATCCCGTCTGGTCCGCTTAGTCAGGTAGACACAGTCAATTTGGGTGAGGGATGGGAACTGATGAGGGCTGCGATCCATTCTAAGAGTGGTTGCCAAGGATACAAAAGCAGCTCACTTCAGCTTAAGCAGCAACACTCCTCTTCACATTTTGAAGTTAAGAATCCCGGCATAATAGGACAGCCGCTCGCCATTGTGGGTAGTGTGCGTTACATCCAGTACTTCGGTACGCGCCCAGTTCATTCTGCACGCGACAGCTCTGTCTGGTTAATGACCGGTGCAGCCGGTACTTGCCCAGTAGACCCATTTCACCTGTCAGGTACTTCAGATATGAACACGGTACACCCACTTCACACATCAGGTACTTCAGATATGAACCCGGTACACACACTTCACATGTCCTGTACTTCAGATATGAACCCGGTACACACACTTCACATGTCCGGTACTTCAGATATGACCCCAGTAAACCAACTTCACGTGTCCGGTACTTCAGATATGAACCCGGTACCATTTCACGTGCCAGCTACTTCAGACCTGGTACACCCATTTCATGTGTCCGGTACTTCAGATATGAACCTGCTACACCCACTTCACATGTCCGGTACTTCAGATATGAACCCTGTACACACACTTCACATGTCCGGTACTTCAGATATGAACCCGATGCACCCACTTCACGTGTCCAGTACTTCCGGTACGCGCCCGGTACTTCGGGTACGCGCCGGGCACTTCGGGTACGCGCCGGGCACTTCCGGTACGCGCCCGGCACTTCCGGTACGTGACCTATGTGACCGAGGGGAATTGTGGGACGTGTGCGGGTGACATTGGAGGTATCACAGTGGGCCACCAAAGTCACAAATCGTCCTGATGTAGCCCCCCCCCATATGTTGCTAGGACGGAAAACCTCCAACAAAACATGGTGTTCGTGAGTTGTTTTTTTTGGGGGGTGTTTCTTGAAGATTTATACTACCTATCATGGATAAGTCTGAATAGACTTGTTTTCACCATTAGACAGTTTGTCGATAGAAAGCCTGAGTCTACACTTTTACCGACCCAAGGGATTTTTAACCTCCCACACCACATAGACATGGTATGAGAGCAACTGGCCTTTGATGACTCTGTACGTTATACACAGCGGTGGAAATCCAAATTGGCAGAGGTGGGGGCACAGGGAATCGAACTGCCAACCTTCAGGTTAGGAGTCCGACCTAGAAAAAAGTCAGACACTCTAACCACTCCGCCACAGAGAAGACCAATTAAGTAGTATGTATGGCATCACTTCCAAATGAACTCTTGTATGAACCACTTTGAAGGTGCACGTGTCACACCCTCAGGGTTTCCACCAGAAAATAATTTGAAGATACGCAGAATGGGAGGGGGAGGGGGGGGGGCGGTCTGGGGGTCTGGGGGTCTGGAGGCTTTGTTGTCTCTGGCTCCTTGAAAAACCTTTAAAAAATCATTATCCAAACAATTTGAGGGTAGAGAGTCAAACACTCAGAAAATTTAAGGGTACAGAATTTTACCCATTTTATCCTCTGGCAATAAACCTGACCCTCGATAGAAGATGTGAGGCCAGCACCCCTGGCGCCACCTGTGTACATTTGTGTCACTACAACTGCCTCCCTCCCCTGTGCCAGGATTTGCTTATCTGCTTGCTTGTTTCTTGGCATTTTAAGCTAAGATTCCTTATACGTTGTATTGGGCATACAGCATGTGGCATGCGAATGTTGTATATGCGGCGTAGATATATGTTGGGGTTTTTCCTCCAAATTTGTGAAGGAACAGTATTGTTTTCTATGGCAAACTCAACAGTATTCGCATTCGCATGCCGCACCGATCAGTCCATGGGTTGATTCATTTGCCCCATTCGCATTCATATTTGCATTCGCATTCGGAGGTACAGAAGCACCACTATTCATTTACATGCTTTTCGATTTTTATTCGCATTCGCATTCGCATGCCGCATACCGCGTGTAAGGAATCTTAGCTTTTGCACCCGTGCAAAATTTAAGCTCATATCAGGATGGATCCTACCTGACTTGTTGCAGTGAGCACTCATGGTGACTTTTACTGTGCTGCCACACTGGGATACCAGGCCGCCATCACCATGGCCCAAATATCCAACTCACTACTCAGTCAAATAACAATATAACCCCGTTAAACCAAACTTGAAGGGACCTAGAAATTTGTTTGGATTAACCGATCATTGGATTAACCAAGCTTTGACTTTGACTTGGCTTTGGCAAAAACGGGGTTGTATTATGAATGCAGAATGTATGTGGACACTATGATTATTGTTTTTTATGTATATACAGTTTAACCCCATTAAACCAACCTCGCTTAAATCAAATGATTGGTTAATCCAAACTTTTCTCGGCGACCAGGCAAAATACTACCACTTATCATATCAAAACGTCTGAGATGACCTTAAAACCACAATGAAAGTTTGGTTTGGGGCCGACAATTCTGTTTGGATTAACCGATACTTTGGATTAACCGACTTTGATTTAACCAACTTTTGTATATGATAAATGGTAGTATTTTGCCAGGCCGCTGAAAAAGTTTGGAGTAACCGATCGTTTGATTTAACCGAGCTTGGTTTAACGGGGTTGTACTGTATTGTGATCCTGAGCAAACCAGTCATTTCCATATGCTATCAATACCGAGCACCAGCCTAGGTAGCGACAAGTATAACTCTTTTTAAGTTATTGCTTTGACTCGGTCGGGGTCCCAATCCACCATGGAACGCTACCCAGCGCTCTTAACAATTCGACCACAGGGTCCGGTCCTCACGACAGGAAATTGATAGGTGTCCATATTGGTGGCATTGCCTGGCGGGTGAGGGAAAATTGATGTGTGCCCATAGCAACATAGTGATGGTATTGCTTGGTGAGTAGGATAAATTTATCGACCATAGCGCCACCTTTATAGGCCATACCGCCATGTTTGTTGTGAGTTCACGCTCAAACTGCCCTATTACTGCATAGTGTCCAAACCATGCCTAAATCCTGTTACACATAAATCAAGTTTATTGGTATGATTCTTGATAGCAATCCATACCCATTCACAGTCCTGGGTATCGTCATCAGACAAATGTCGTCTGTTCCGCACTACATCACCCAGGTATCTATCTACCACTACCAGGGGACATTTCCCCATAACCGCGACTGACCTCTGACCTCTGACCTCTGACCACTGCCGCCCACCTTTTCCACCTCCGCCTTTCCACATCCACGTGCCCTGCCTGCCCTCCCTGCACTGCCTGCCCTCCCTGCACTGCCTGCCCTGCCTGCCCCGTGCCCCTGCCCCTGCCCCTGCCCCTGCCCCACTTCCCTCTCCTCCGTCCACACCCATAACCAGTCAGTACCATCTAACATTCCATTATATTAATAGGATAGGACAAGGACTGGTTAGCTCAGTGTCAGGATAATGTGACTGAGCGGGATATCAGGTAATGGTGCTGGTGGCCTGGTCACCCAGTGAGGCAGTACTGTAAACTCGCCATGAGTGCGCACTGTCACAAGTCAGTACCCGTCCTGATGTGACCTTAGATGTTGCCAGGATGTAAAACTCCAACAACCAACCAATCTATATATATATACATATACGCAGACATATATATATATATATATATATATATATATATATACGCCTAATAAATAGCTACACCATCAGTAATCAGTAAGGTGACACCCTAATACACTGTCAAACTAATAGAGCCACCCATCTCAGATTCACTTGGTCGATCGGGGGATTCAAGGAGGCGGAAATGACGGAAGTTGCCCGAGGGGGACGCCAGGTGACGATGTCGTCTGCTGGCAGCGAGGGGGGCCCCCTCAGGTTGTTAGTAACATTACCTCACTTCAGAACACATGTATACCTGTTATTAAGGGGTGGGGTGGGATGGGTGAGGGGAGGGGAGGGAAGAAGGGGACGGGAGAGGGAGGGAGGGTGGGGGGAGGGTGGGAGTGAATGGGGGAGGTGAAGGGAGGGAAGGAGGGAGGAAGGGAGAGGAGGGGAACGGAAGGGAGGGGCGGTAGGGGATGGCACGGGAGGGCTGGGAAGGGCAGGGGAGGGCAGGGAAGGGCAGGGGAGAGGAGGGGGTGGAGGGGAAGGTAGCGGAGGAGATGGGGGAGGGGAGGGAGGGAGGGAGGGAGAGGGAGGGGAGGGAGGGGGGGGGGAGGGGAGGGGAGGGGAGGGAAGTAGTGGTGTTTTTTTCTGAATGCATAGTGCCCCTCGATGCTCAATACAATCTCACACCATTTCACACAGAACGCATGTGAGTATTTGTATATCGGGGAGGGGAAATTGTCTCGTATTCATGCATAGAGGCCCTGCAGTTATGAATAATGATTTTTCACTCCAGAACAGACGAGCGTTTATATTCCGGAATAAATGAAGAAAGCGATCCCATATTCATGCACAGGGCCCCTGCAGACATTAATAATGCCAGCTCACTCTAAGCATCCATCAACGCTGTGTCGCTTCATTACAGTAGAGCCTGTCTTCAGCATTCACACACACACTCACACACCACACACACACGCACATATTCACACACACACATCCACTCATACATCACGCATACATATATAGTCACTCACACACCACCACACACAGCACCATCCCCTCACACACTCACACACACCACCCATACACACACCACCACCCACACCACCACCAACACACACACATACCCAGTCACCCACCACCCCACTTACACCACACACAAATATCCACTCACAGGACACCACAAACACACACACTACACAAAGACCCACTCACACACTACCACCCCACACACATACTCACTCACGGAGTCACACATACTCACTCACCCACCATCACCCACACATAAATACCCACACCAACATACTTGTACATAGATCCACACACGCACTCATCCAAAGACACCCACACTCACAATCACCGACATCAACACACACCCACACCCGCACACCCGCACCCACACACTCATACATAACCCCAGCCACATGCACACATATCCACACACTCACAGACACACACACTCACAACCACCTGCAGTGGCACTGACACCCGCACCCACACGTCCACATCCGCACCAACACACAAACGCACACACTCACCCACACACTCACCCACATCCACATACCCACACACACATCCACACACACATTCACACATACACATATCCACATCCACGCACACCACCACACACACAAACACACACAACTACTGCCACTCACCGACACCCGGAACCACACACAAACATCCACACACACACATTCACACACACCTACACGCACACACATCCACGCGCACACATCCACACACGCATACATACTCACAACACAAACAGCCACACACACAAACATCCCCACACACGCACGCGCACACCCAAAGACACACCCTTCTCAACTCGGAAACACCAGCAACAAGCCGTATCGACCCACAGCCAATCAGCGCCCTCGCCTTGCGGTGGTACTCCAGGGCAGGCATCCATCTCCGTCTATCCACCCATCTATCTCCTCCCCAGCAATACCCGAGCACACCCGAGCAGGGGTAGGGGGGGGGGGGGGGGGTGCGGACGTGACAACCTTATATTAGTAGCCGCTGTACATAGCTAAAAGAAAAAGTAGCCTGACGAGGTAGGTGTGTGGAGGGGGAGGGGGCGGGGGGGGGGGGGGGGGAGGGGGGAGGGGGAGGAAGAGTGGGAAGGAGGAGGGAGGGAAGGAGGGGGGGAGTAGAGAAGGAGGGAGGGAGGGAGGGAGGGGCAGGGAGGAGAATGGGATGGAGAGAAGGTTGGAGGGAAGGAAGGGCGGAGGGGGAAAGTGGCAGGGAAGGAAGGGGACACGACGGAAGGAACGAGAGAATGAGGGACGGAAGGACGAAGAGAAGCGTGGAGGGAAGGAGGGAGAGAGGGTGGGAAGGATCGTTGGAGGGAAGGAGGGAGAGAAGGTGGGAAGGAAGGAGGGAGGGAAGGAGGGGAAGTGGGAGGGTGCTGGGGGGAGTGGGGAGAGGAAGTGGGGAGGGTGAAAGGGAGAGAAAGAAGGAGGAAGGGAGGGAAGGAGGGAAGGAGGGGAGGAAGGCCGGAAGTTGGGAGGTGGCGGAGGTGGGAAGGTGGAGAAGGGGTCGGAGGTGGGAAGGTGGGAGAGGCAGCCTAGGTGGTGTAATGGTTAGCACACTGGTCCAGAATGTAAGAGATGTGGGTTCGAGTCCCGCTCTAGGCGCAATATTTCCCATTTTCATCACCCACACGACACGTATATAACCATTAATACTCTCCTACAAACTTTCAACATAAACATTCGGTAAAATGTATACAGCTTCAAATGAACCATTATCAAACACATTAATATTTCTCCAGAGAAATATATGAATATTCACAAGTACTTGCTGGTATAAATAAAGACTACAAACAGTATTACAGTTCGATTTATACGCTCTCCGGCTAACAACTTCGGTTTTCTCGGTTGAAATCACCACGCATGCACAGCTGGGTTCCTCTCATCCTATCTGCTACACCTGAGGGTGAGATTGGTAGGTTGTTGGAGTTTTACGTCCTAGTAACATTAAAGGTCATATCAGGATGTGGTACCGACTTGTGACAGTGCACACTCATGGCGACTTTATAGTACTGCCCCACTTGGAAATCAGGCCGCCAGCACCATGACCTGCTGATCCCACTCAGTCACATTATCCTGACACTGAGCTAACCAGTCCTTGTCCTATCCTATTAATGTTAAGCACTATGCTAGGAAGCGACAAGTATCAATTTTATAAGTCATTGGTTTGACTCGATTGGGAACCGAACTTCCGATCTCCCGCACGCGAGGCCCGCGGTCTACCGATTAGACCACCGCGCCCGGTGTCTAAGAGGGAGGAGAACTGGAAGGAGGAGGAGGAGGACGCTGCTACAGTATTCACTTCTGGGAGGGGGAGCTGGTGGTGGTGGTGGGGGGTAGGTAGGGGGAGTTAGCTTGCATTCACATCTCACTCTAGAGGCACGGAGAGTTCCACCGCGATGGAGCATGCTGGGTAGGCTTTGTGGTGGTTGCGTTCCCACCTCCATCTTTTTTTCTTTTTTGGTAGATTATTTGATTAAGCGGGGGAAATTTCAACCATGGATGATTGGTCTTCCTCATTCCACTGCTCCTTTCCCTATCCTAATAATACTGAGTGCCAGGTTAGGAAATGACAAGTATCAATATTTAAGTTATTGGTTTAACTCGACCAGGGTACGAAGCCACGATCCCACGATCCACCAGAATGGGAGACGGACGCTCAACTCATTCGGCCATCCCATCTTGCATTTTTTTCTGGTAAATGAAATTGGGGAACTGGAAGATTGGGCCACTAGCACCATGACCCAATATCCCACTCAGTCACATTATCCTGATACTGCACAAACCAGTCTTTAGTATATCCTATTAATGCCAAGTGCCAGAGTAGGTAGCGACATGATGTATTTATTTTGCACTTATTTTAAGGAAAGCATTCTGGATCTGTCTGATTGATTGATTGGTCCTTTCTTTATGCCGTGTCGGCAGCATAGGCCATATTCACGGTGAGAATTGTTGTTGTTTTTTTTATTCAACCATCGCCTTTACATTTAAGGTAAAAGCATACAATCAGCTATGTGTCAATAGACACTTATGAATTTTTAAAAGCTAAATCATCATTCTGGATCTGTCAGCACATAACAACTATATCTCCTAAAGGTTGGTTGTTGGAGTCTTACGTCCTGGCAACATTTAAGGTCATATCAGGATGGGTACTGACTTGCGACAGTGCGCGCTCATGGCGACTTTATAGTGCTGCTCCACTGAGAGACCAGGCTGCCAGCACCATGACCGGATATCACATTCAGTCACATTATTCTGACACTGAGCCAACCAATCCTTGCTCTATCCTAATAACGCAGGGTGCCTGGCTAGGAAGCGGCAAGTATCAATTGTATAAGTCATTGGTTTGACTCGACCGGGAACCAAACTCCTGATCTCCCAGACGCGAGGCCTGCACTCTATCGATTCGGCCTCCGCGCCCGGTGTCTCTCCTAATGAGACACACATGGAGTAATATTAATAACCCGACAGCCCAGACACCCGACATGAATAACAACCATCACACAATAGACCCCTTTCAATGTTTATAAACATTGTGTATGTGCACGCAGCTTGGCTGCAGAACAAATGCACACTGCCCTTTAGTTTGCCGGTACGTGCAATGCAAAACGTCTATTTTATTCAAAATTAATAGAAATGCAGAAGCCTAACCTTATGAATTTAATATAATGTCTTTGTGGAATATGTTTCCTATATGTATTCCCAGCGGTTTGTGTGTAGATTGTGTGGTTTTAGAGATGTTTCACTCTTTCTGTATGAAGATTGCTCACGGCCATCGACAATGCATTGAGTTTGCCGATATGAGCAGTTCAAAAGGTCAATTTTATTCAAAATTAATAGAAATGCAGAACCCTAAACTTTTGAATTAATATAATCTCTTTGTTGAATATGTTTTCTATATGTCTTCCCAGCAGTTTGTTTCTAGATTGTATGGTTTTAGAGATATTTCACTCTTTCTGTATTACGATTGCTCATGGCCATTGACAATGCATTGAGTTTACTGATATGCGCAGTTCAAAATGTTGATTTTATTCCAAATTAATTGAAATACAGAAACCTAACCTTATAAATTTAATATAATCTCATAGTTGAATATGTGTTTTATATGTGTTCCAAGCAGTTTGTTTCTAGGTGGTGTGGTTTTAGAGGTATTTCACCTTTTCTCTATGAAGATTGATCAGAGCCATTGGATTTGCAGGGTGACAGTGTGTCATCCTGCAGCCAAACAGCGCGCGCACTGGGGGATGGTTCGTGACCTGACGGTCACTGGCTGCAGGACTGCAGCATTGTTTAAACGGCGCCGTTAAAACGGCCCGTGTTTGTGGGGTTTTTCCTCCTTATTCTCTTCTATGCTGACGTCACATGAAATAGGTCTATAACAACTGACATAATCACCGCCACCGGTGTCAGTACCTCACTACCTGTCAGCATGTAGCCTTACAGATAGATAAAAAAAAATTGTTTTAAAGTACCTTGGTACATTTTGTGTAACCACCGTCTTTCTCCAATGGACGAAACAAGATGGCCGAACCAATAACGTGACTCAGTAACTAGCTTTGCATGTGGGAGGTCGTTGAGTTTGGGCCCCGGCCGAGTCAAACCCATGACTTCCAAAATTTATACTTGTCACTACCTAGCCTGGCACTTTGTATTAATAGGATAGGGCGAGAACTGGCTTGACTGAATGGGATATTGGATAATGGTGCCAGTTGCCAGGTCTCCCAGTGTTTTGTTTGTTGTTGTTGTTGTTTGACGTCCTTGCAACATCTAAGGTAATATCAGGATGGGTACCGATTTGCAACAGTACGCACTCATGATGACTTAATAGTGCTGCCCCACTGTGAGACCATGCTGCACGCACCATGACCCGATACCCTACACAGTCACATTATCCTGACACTGCGCTAACCAGTCCTTGTCCTATCCTATTAATGCTGAGTGCCAGGCTATGTAGCCACGAGTACAATTTAATGAGTTATTGGGATTCAAACTCCCGACCTTCCGCTTGGGAAGCCTGCGATCTACCGATTCGGCCTTGGCGATCGTCCCGTTACCAAGGTGTACACGCTGAGTGGTGCATACCGGGCGCGGTGGCCGAATCGGTAGAGCCTAGGTCTCCCATGCGGGAGATCGGGAGTTCGATTCCCAGTCGAGTCCAAACCAATGACTTACAAAATTGATACTTATCGCTTCCTAGCCAGGCACTCGGCATTAATAGGATATGGCAAGAATAGGTTAGCTCAGTGTCAGGATAATATGACTGAGTGGGATATCGGGTCATGGTGCTGGCAGCCTGATTTCCCAGTGGGGCAGCACTATAAGTATCAAGTTGCCATGAGTGTGCACTGTCACAAGTCGGTACACATCCTGATATGACCTTAGATGTTGCCAGGACATAAAACTCCAACAACTAACAACTGCTGCCGCTCCATCAGTGGAGTGCTGACCCCAATCAGTTAGACCCTGACCTCCCACAGTCACCTATACCCGGACACCCCTGTGTGCATGTGGCATGGCGCTCTCCCCAACAGGGCCAGCAGACACAGTGGCCGGGCCGCAATGCATTCTGGACGCCGGCGTCGCAGTTTCGGCCGTCCGCCAGTTTCCGCGGTACGCATACACTCCAATGCATTGTCAATGGCTGTGAGCAATCTTCATACAGAAAAAGTGAAATATCTCTAAAAAATAAAACCACACCATCTAGAAACAAATCGCTTGGTACACATATAGAAAACATCTTTACCAAAAAGATTATATTAAATTTATACGGTTAGGGTTCTTTATTTCTATTAATTTTGAATAAAACTAATGTTTTTGCACCGCAAGTACCATCAAACTCAAGGCATTGTCAATGGGTGTGAGCAATCTTCATGCAGGTCGTGGCAAGTATCGATTTTGTAAGTCATTAATTTGACTCAGCCTGGATCTGAATTCCCGACCTTCCAATTCCATGTGGGAAATCAGTAGAGCACAGGCCTCGCGTGTGGAAGATCGGGAGTTCGCGAGTTCGGTTCACGGTCGAGTCAAACCAATGACTTAAAAATTTATATTGTCGCTTCCTAGTCTGGTACTCGGCATTATTAGGATAGGGCAAGAGCTGGTTAGCTCGGTGTGAGGATAATGTGACTGAGTGGGATATCAGGTCATGGTGCTGGTGGCCTGGTCTTCCAGTGGGGCAGCACTATATAGTCACCAGGAGTGCGCGCTGTCACAAGTCGGTACCCATCCTGATATGACCTTAGATGTTTGCTAGGACGTAAAACAACAAACAAACAAATCCACGATGGAAAGCCTGCGCTCTTGCTGATTCGGCCACTATGTCCGGTCACATTCAGATCAATGGATGGGCTCTCTCAATGGGAAACTCTATATGGAGATGGGCGTGGGTGGGTGGGTGGGTGGGGAGTCGGTGACTTATAGGTCTGTTTTGTACAAATTTATTGGTCATGGGTTTTAATTTTGACATAAATTTCACCATCATTTCGACTAGTTTTCCAGCTTATAATGCACATGAAGTATATTGCACCTAAAGTAGATATTGCAATGCTTGTTTTTCTCAATGCGTCACAGAGACTCGGCTCTTTTTCCACTACGCGTCAAATATTGCGGTTTCACACACATTTGACCCAGGTTCCCAAGTCATCGATAGCTCTGAATGTTGCCCAGCGATAGCGGGAGAGCAGTCCTCGGAGGAACAACAAATAACGTAAATCACAGCTCGTACATTGAAACGCTGCTTGCACAAGGCTGAAATACACTCCTCACACTATGTGGCGCTGCAGAGATACTACAAGCCGTTATTGTCGGGCTTATTAGTGTCGTGGGGGTGATAAAAATGGGAAATATTGCACTTAGAGCGGTAATAGAACCCACATGTCTCCCATTCCGGGCCAGTGTGCTAACCATTACACCACATAGGCTCCCTGATGGCGTCACCCTATCTACACCGACCTGTCGGTGTGGTTCCTTGCCTGAGAGGTCAGTGCCAACTACTGCACTCGTCCCCCTGGAATTATAAGTCTTTTAAGTGGTTTACATCCATAATCCATGTAAGGCTTACAGGCAATGCACTTACATATATATATATATATATATATATATTAATATATATATATATATATAATATATATATAATATGGGTCCCTCTCCTGAAAACTGGCCAGAAGTGTCACATGGAGAGTTAAAATCTAATATTTGAATTTTTAACATTTTTTGTTTGCAAATGAAAGCTGGAAATCTCCGCTTTACATCTATGTAAAATAAAAATTGATGAGATACAAAATAAAGGTGGAGTCCATGATTAAGATATGTCTTATGGCAGTATAACACGTGTTGCTCAGATGTAACACATGTTTAGGACACCACACATTCGGCTTAATAAAAATGTAAGCAGAATTAAATAATTTCATACTTAGAAGCATATTAATCACAGCATAATATCCAGAAATATGTAGTGCTTATATTGATTTTGAGAGTAATTCCCAGCCATGCTTTATTCACTGAATAATTAGTGTACAATATTTGTGTGGCATCCAGACACCACTGGTTACATCTGTGACTGAAATTTGTAATGTTATTTCTGAAGACATCAAATAATTCTTTTTTTAATTTAAGCAGGCATACATGTTAATAAATACTTCCTTTTTGATTTGGGAACTGTTTTGTTTAATATATCAATGCAATACAAGATGTTAGTAAGGATTCAACAATTTACGAACCAAACAACCAGCTCATTGAATCAGATTTGATTGAAAAACATAGTAGTCAGCAAGTTATAGATCAGGAATTGCGAGATCAACAGTGTAGTAGTCAATAATGAGTCAATGTCATGAGCTGTTTTGTTTATTATATCAATGCGATACAAGATGTTAGTTAGGATTCAACCAGGTCCTATATGTCATGCTACAAATGGCTAACTGTAAAATGTTTTGTTTTGGTACAATAACACTTCATAACTAAAAGGACCAAAGTTGCACAGTTTATTTTATTTCCCTTATTTCTTACATCAAATCTGAACATGAATATGAAAAGTATAGGGAAAAATAAGTAGGAAGTTTTTGTATTGAAGTTTTAAAATCCCATCCCATGCGGACCAGTTTTCAGGAGAGTGAACCAAATATATACATGTACACTGGGTAGGTTCCACACCCAAACAAAGCCCAGATTGTATGGGATCTAGGTCATGTAAACCAGTGTCGCGTGGGGTGATGAAAATGGGAAAGATTGTGCCTAGAGCAGGATTCGAACCCGCACTTCTAGCCATTCTGGGACTAGTGTTCTCTGTGGCGGAGTGGTTAGAGTGTTTTTCTAGGTCAGACTTCTAATCTAAAGGTTGGTGGTTCGATTCCCTATGCCCCCATCTCTGCCAATTTGGATTTCCACCACTGTGTATAATTTACAGCATCATCAAAGGCCAGTTGCTCTCATACCATGTCTATGTGGTGTGGGAGCTTAAAAATCCCTTGAGTCGGTAAAAGTGTAGGCTCGGGCTTTCTATCGACAAACTGTCTAATGGTGAAAACAAGTCTATTCAGACTTATTCATGATAGGCAGTATAAATCTTCAAGAAAAAAAAAAGAATGCTAACCATTCTACCACCTAGGGTCCCTGATGCAATCACCCTATCCACGCCGACATGTCTATGTGGTTCTGTGAGAAGTGAGATCAGTGCAGACTACTGTACTATGTTGGAGTGGTGTGATGTAAAGCTGTCCCTTAAGGCCAAAAGAAAATATTGATGTTTCCGGTTGCCGACCGGCCCTGTTTAGAACCCCCCGACTCAATTTTCTTTCCGCTCTGAGAATTTGTTTGGTATTAATCACACTCTTACGTTAATACATGATATTGGTTTAAAGCGAAAAGAGAAAAGAAAAATGCACCAGCAGGTATGATGGGAATGGTTTATATACTACTCATCTATACAGAGCTTGAGAAGTATTATATCACGTGACCCCCAGTGTAAATTTCAGTTTTAAGAACTGGAAGTGCAGTTTTTGTAGTGTGCGGTTTGACAAACAATTTTTTTGTCTTAACCCCCCAAAAAACCTACCTACAGACCCAACAAAGAATTTCCCCTGCAACAGGAAACATGAATATGTTTGGCCTAACTAAGTAAGCCCTCTGAGCATTAACTATCTATTTCCACAACTCGCTATTGTAAACAGATTTTCAGAATCCTTTCTTGGGTGTTATACAAATCACAAACCTTCCATGTAGTCAACGCAGATAACCAAGCGTATGAAGCTCCAACAATGAACCAACCAACCAATGAAAGGCGCACAAATGAAATGATCAATACCAAAACTTTGTAATGGCTGCTTGAAGGCGAACATTTATTAATTCAAGAAAAGGAAGCTAGCCAAATAAAACTTCAGCATTTATTTCTTTTTTGAATAAAGTCCTCCTGCCTACAGTCAGATCTATAGTAACCATAATGTATCAATGTGATGGCTGCGGGGTGATTGCATCGGGGAGCCTAGATAGACTGACGGTTAGGAATGCTCGCCCCGGAATGGCAGGGATATGGGTTCTAATCCCACTGCAGGCATGATGTTCTTATTTATTTGCAAACAGCATCCCTTGCAACATTATTTAAGAAGCATACTGAAAACGCTGCAGAGATTTCTCCGATGCAAGAATAGCCGAGGAATAGTTGTTAAAGTTGCGTAGTCCGATGGCTTTGTGTTTCTGTCATTTTCTGAGATAAATATATTAGGTTGATCGTTATAATCTACCTTACTTTAGTTTGAAGTAAGTTTTGTTTTAAAATGCTAGCTTTTGAGATATTTGAAGTGCAAACGTACTAAATTAATTTCGGCAAGCACGCCAAGACTCTGACACCATAGGCTTCTGCAGTAACAGGTTCTATTAAATTGTCTTGTTATTCCATTCTATGTAGTGACACATGTTTGATAAGTGCGCCAGTATCTAAGTTAGATATGTAGAATCAAGTCTAGATCTATTACTGTGTTGGTTTCGAAAATTTGATGTTTTCATCAAACTATGTAGCTTTAAGCTTTGGTGGGTTTGTTTTGGGTTTTTTTTGGGGGGAAAACAAATTTTGGGGGGGAGAGTGTTTTACTTTGCAGTGTCATTGATTGGCAATAGGTTGTGCGTAAAAGGGTGAGACGCCTGGAACCCTGAGGGTGCCTTCCATTCTCATTATCCACAGACAGAGGGATCTACACACGATGATGGCATGTATATGTCGGGGGGTGGGGGAGGGGGATGGATGGGAGGAGGGAGGGGTTTTGTTGGTTGGGTTTTGACAGGTATTTTGTTGGTAACTTTGATTAAATTAGAAAACCTCCCTCACCCCTGTTCCATTACATTTAATCGTGCCCCTAACCTTGTGACACGAGGCTGGATTTCTTCTTATTTTTTAATATGTTGGCTTTCCCACTTTAGGTCGCTTCTCTCTTTGGATCTTTCCATGTGGGGTATCAGTAGCAGACGACAATGTGTGCATAGAAGGTCTATGCTGCCTGCAGATGCCATTTAATACATGCAGACTATGCCTTATGTGTTGCTATACAAGCAAACACACAATAAATGGTAGTGCATTTGGAGGAGTGCGGACAATATTTCGAATATGCTTTCAGTACCGCTAAATGATTTGTTGTTTATTGGGTTTTACGCACAGGCAACATCTAAGCTCATATCAGGACATGCACTGACTTGTGACAGTGCACGCTCATGGCGACCACCCATTCTGGTTTCCTCCACACTGAGCTAACCAGTCCTTGTACTATCCTGTTAATGCCGAGCGCCAGGCTATGAAGCGACAAGTATCAGTTTTATAAGGCGCCAGGCTAGGAAGGGGCAAGCATCAATTTTATAAGGCGCCAGGCTAGGAAGCAACACGTATCTATTTTATAAGTCATTGGTTTAACTCGACCGGGAATCAAACTCCCAAACTCTCGAATGGAAGACCCGCACGCTACCGATTCGGCCACCGCGTCCGGTGACGACATTTCATGTATCTGTCGTTTCATGGTAAATGGGGCCAATGTATTTTCCCCTATGTAATGGTCAAAAACATTTATTGAAAGAGTAGAGGAGTCATTTTCTTTATAGAATTGGTATTCATACACTTTGGAGGGATAGATATGAACAAAATAAGGCCTCGTGTGACATAGTAAAAATAAAGGCAACACGTTCATTCCAAAAATATGGTGTTTTAAAAGCATGAATTTGTTACATGGAGAATGGGGACTTTTCTACAGCCGACTAGACCTATATTTTGCATAAGATATTAGTTGTTACTCTATACACTAATAAAAGGACACTCTCACTTGAAATAAATGTCTATCTTGCATGCATATCTTTGTATCTTTTTCTAATATTCCATGGTGATTAAACTGGTTCTGGACGTAACTGTGGTGTCCCCTCCTTTTCCCTTGCTTGTTATGTCAGGGAATATGCGATTATGGGAATACCAGAGCTTCAGTAAACAAACATTTGCTACTGTTGCATGTGTACGCCTATTTTATAGTACCATGACTAGTGTAAAAGTACAACGTCTGAACACTTTGACTTCTGGATACTGAATGCTTTATTCACCATCCAGGGTCCTGAACTGCCAGCACCCTTTGTCATGACGTCATCTCATTAGCATATTCCTTTGTTCTCCACATGTGCCTGGATGTCTATTATGCATATATTAGAACTAGTAATATCATTTTTCTACAAAGCTGTCTGAAAACAAATTGAAATTGAAGCCCCCTATGTATTTTTGGTGTCCCCTCCTATTGTGTTACATCCAGAACTCAAAATTGGGATGAATATATCTTCATGTACAGATATGTTTATACTTTATAGTGCAGTTGTATACTTAGGGTGTCACAGCATAACAATGTATTGTTCATTCAATAAATTTTCTTTAAAAATTGTTGTTATTAATAAATCATATGTTACATCCACACTTGAGGCTGGCTACTCAATTATTTTGTGTTATTCTGGCAAGATGGTAACGTAGACTATCTTTTCCTTCACATTACTAAATACTAGTATATGTATGGACAAGAGTTGGCTCCTCAGTGAAATAAAAAAGGGAAATACACAATATTAATGCTTAGCCCTCATGTAACACTTTGGCTCATTTACCTTGAAAGACCCAAATACATGTAGACCATGCTTGCAGTGTCGCCAGACGAGCGTGCGAAGTGGCAGTGAACTTGGCGGGCGAGCAGACGACATTTAGCTGGAGAAAGCGGCGCTTGTCGGGACTGGCGGGAAGTAGAGCGGCTTGTGCTCGGCCTCCTTCGCCGACTTCAGTGTCATCGAACCCGGCAGCGACGCACAAGTGGCCCGCCCTCCTCCCGGCAACGGGGAGGGGGTGAGAAGGGGAGAGGTGGGGAGAGGTGGGGAGAGGTTGGGAGGGAGTGGGGAGAGGTGGGGAGAGGTGGGGAAGGTGGGTGTGGGAGAGGTGGGGAGGGGTGAGGGAGAGAAGGGTGGGGAGGGAGAGGTGGGGTGAGGTTGGGAGAGGTGGGGAGAGGTGGAGAGAGGTGGGGAGAGGTGGGGAGAGGTGGGGATGGCGGTGGGGAGAGCTGGGGAGAGGTGGCGAGAGGTGGCGAGAGGTGGCGAGAGGTGGCGAGAGGTGGGCGGTGGGGAGAGGTGGGGAGAGGTGGGGAGGGCGGTGGGAGGAGGGGAGAGGTGGCGATATGTGGCGAGAGGTGGCGAGAGGTGGGGAGAGGTGGCGAGAGGTGGGGTGGGTGGTGGGGAGAGGTGGGGAGAGGTGGGGAGAGGTGGGGAGAGGTGGGGAGAGGTGGGGAGAGGTGGGGAGAGCTGGGATTGAGGGAGTGCCGTGAGGTGAGGGTGCGGTACCTGGCGAGGAACAGGTATAGGTGGGTTTGTTTGTTGCTGTTTTACGTCCTAGCAACATCTAAGGTCATATCAGGACGGCTGTAGAGGTGGGTGTAGTGGTGGGAAGAGGGGGGGGGGGGCAGTGTTACTACAGGATGTAGTCTCGTGCTATGATGGTGTGTGTGGGGGGGGGGGGTTATGCAGTGGGATAGGATGGTGTGGAGGAAACCAGTGTGGGTGGTCGAGCAGGAAGGGCGCTAGATAAAGGATTCACCCGGTACTCGCAGTACATGGGTGAAGACCAGCCTTACATAAAAACGGTCGAAAAATCGGGCTAATGAAATGAATCGTTATCAGAGCCTAATTTCACAATCTAAGAAGCAACATTTATTCTTTGTATATGTCTTCATATTTCCCCGCTACCTTTGAGTTGAAAAATATAATAAAACATCTGGTTTAATAAGATTTAAAAGTGAAATCGATGGCATTCTGTGGCTGCCATCTTGTCTTTTTGCATTCTCTCACATTTCACCAACTCTGTGCCTATATATGTAGCCATTTGATCCTGGAACCACAGTTTCTAGTTCATGTCCCATACTAAAGCTATTTTTGCCCGTAATTAGACTATGTTGTCCTTCACCCGTGTACTACACAAGTACCGGGTGAATCTTTTATCTAGTAGGGTGCTAGCTTCCCGTGCGGGAGGTCGTGAGTTCCATTCCCATTCCATTAACTACTCATGGCGCTCAGCATCGCCATGATAGGGCCAGGGCTTGTTATCTCATCACCAGAATACCTTGACTGAGTGTGATATCGGGGCGCAGCAAAGTGACAGTGAATCAAAGCGCAATGTCTGACAATATCTCAGAAATTGCTAGGACGTTACCCCCACACCCCACCCCCACACCCCACCCCCCACACCCAGCTCCAATCGATTTGACATGAAAGTGAGGCTCTGGGTTGACTAGGATACTCCAGTTTATGACAAGAAGCGCAACCCAGTTTCTGTCATTTTATTCAGATGAATTTATTGAATTGATTGTGATAATACTATCTTACTTTAGTTTGAAGTAAACTTATTTTAAATGGCTAACTTCTGAGATATTTCAAATGCAAGGATGTAAAATTAATTTTGGGAAGCCCGACAAAACTCTGACACTATGCACTTTCCCAGTGAGAGTTTTTTTTATTAAATTGACTTAACATTCCATTCTATGTTGCAACACACACCTATGAAGTGCAGGAGTATCTAATTTAGATAGTTAGAATAAAATCTAGATATTTGTTTTGGTTTTGGACAATTTCATGTTTTATCGATTGTTTGTTTGTTTGTTGTTGTTTTATGTCCTAGCAACATCTAAGGTCATATCAGGATGGGTATCGACTTGCGACAGTGCACACTTATGGCAACTTTATAGTTCTGCCCCACTGGGAAACCAGGCCGCCAGCACCATGACCTGATATCCCACCCAGACACATTATCCTGACACTGAGCCAACCAGTCCTTGCCCTATCCTAATAATGCTGAGTGGCAGGCTAGGAACCAACAAGTATCAATTTTTAAGTCATTGGTTTGACTCGACCAGGATTCGAACCCACGACCTCATGGGTTCGGATCTCCCGATCTCCTAAAACAGGAGACGGACGCTCTACTCATTCGGCCTACCCCCTCTGGTCTGTTCCATCGAATTATGCAACTCTAAAACCTCGTAGTCCGATGAAAGCATTAAATATTTGAAAGCAGGGCAGTTATTTAAATTTGGTCCCCCATATGTAACTTAGATACTGGTGCACTCATTAAGCATTTGCATAGAGAGTCAAATGGTTTAAATAGTTCCTGTACTGTATCTGTACTCAGTGTTTGATACAGAGTTTCATAGTACTTGCAAGTCGATATGAATGGTTACGATGTTAATGACTACAGAAAAGGTTAACTATTTCATAATTTTTATAATTTGTTTAGAATTAAATGTCTTCATCTTAATGACGACATTATATATGACCATTTGAAGTGAAATGTGCTGTTGTTCAGAGGTTTTCATTACGTTTATGACACTTTATTGACAATGCTGTTGACAATGTCTAAAATTAGTGATGTAATTTTCTATGTATTTAGCTACCTCCATCCCAATAAGATACATAACACACAGTATTAACCTTTACTTTTGATCTAAAATATCTCCCACATTATTGGGCTAAATGATGAAATCTAAATATTGACACTCCAATAATGGGTTTCTTTGAAAGATACCTCAAGTGGTACACACTTTCGGAGAATGACTATATTTTTATTATAAAACTTGACTATTAAAGTATTATATATACATGTAAGTTATGCATTACGAGGAGCCCAGAGTGGATGATACAATCTTTATTAACATGGTAGTATATAAATATGCACGTAAAATATATATATAGAAAGTATCTGGGCTGACAATGCCCTACCGATCAAATAAAAAATTTAATAAAGTACAGCGAATCGTATGGCAATGTGTAGAAAGGCAAACTGACGCAGCGGGCGCCCGCTCAGCTGTGTATATGTCGCTCAGCAGCGCCGACTAGCGGAAGTACCCGGTAGCCCCACGTGGCTCCAGGATTCACCGTGGGGGGGCAGCACCATGCGGTTTCTTACATCGGCATATACTTAGTATAGTAAAGTTTTCTAATAAAAATATAACATTTTCGGGGTACAGTGAGTGGCGGTTACATTGTGAAGCGGGTGGTGGCACTAGGATAGGAGCTGAGGTTGACTAGGCTGGCGCAGCAGATGACTAGTCCGGCCTTCAGCAATCGATGACTGGGGAAGTGCCGGGGAAGTGCTGGGGAGCAGGAGGGATATTCCAGGCTATTATACTCGTATAATTCTTATACAGGATATATTGTTCTGTACCGAGTGGTACCAGAGAGCGTGTATATAAACAGATGAGAGGGACAATTCCCATACTAGAGCATGTAACATCTGCCGACTGTGGCGCTCCAAGTGGTGGTTGTTGAACAGCTTAAGCATATGGGCAAACCTCAAGGCATTTTCAATGGCAGTGAGCAATCTTCATCCAGAAAAAGTGAAATATCTCTAAAACTACACCACCTAGAAACAAACTGATTGGAATACACATAGAAAACATGTTTACCAACAAGATTATATTAAATTGATATGGTTAGGGTTCTGGATTTCTATTAATTTGGAATAAAACTGACGTTTTTCACTCCGCAGTACGGCAAACTCAAGGCATTGTCAATGGTCGTGTGCAATCTTCCTACAGAAAAAGTGAAATATCTCTAAAACTACACCAAATAGAAACAAGCCGCTTAGTACACATATAGAAAACATGTTTACCAAAAGGATTATATTAAATCGATAAGGTTAGGCTTCTGCATTTCTATTAATTTTGAATAAAAACAAATGTTTTGCACTACACGTATGGCAAACTCAAAGCTTGTTCAACACTAACCGCCAGGAACGCCACTGTAGCCTGTGTTACCGATTTTCGCGGGAGTTGTCTCTCTCATCTGTTTATATGCACGCTCTCTGGTGGTACTGAGAAACAAATTAAATGAGGCAGATTAGATGAATTGGTGAGCGGGTTGGTGATTAGCAGGGTTGGCGGGTTAGATCTGAGTGCGCCTGGAGTTCTGGAGCAGGGCAGTGGCTGGCTTACTGAGGGCACTAAGTACCGCTACAGAAAGGTCAGGTAAAGGTGGGCGGTTGGTTACCCGGGTCTTAGCAGCAGTACAGCTGGGGAGAGTGGGTGGGCGATACCAAAGACCCTATAATACTTAGACGGCTCACTCAGCATGTACTGTGTAATCAAAATGATCAAAGCCACCACTTGGTGCACTGGCTGTTCTCTTGGTTAAACAGGTGCTATATTATATGTATAAATGTATATATATATATATGAATGTGAAAGATATGTGATGATCGCGATGCTGATGATGATGCTGATTATGATGTGTATTTGTTCATAGCAATTTCATATTGATGTGTATTCATAATTACCTATCTCATGTATAATATAATTGTATGTGTTTACATGTGAAACACCAACCAGCAGCCGGGCTGATCAAACCCACCACAAGGTGGCACTGCAAAATTTACATTACCATGGGAGAGATAGGGAGTGAGCCGTCTTAGTATTATAGGGTCTTTGGTGATACAAGACTGAACTTTGCACATTGTCTGCACACATTGTCTGCACACGTTGTTTGCTCATATTGTCTGCACACTTTGTCTGCGCACATTGCCTGTCTGCATACCTTGTCTTCAGACCTTGTCTGTTAATATTGTCTGCACACCTTATCTGTTTATATTGTCTACACACCTTGTCTGTTCATATTGTGTGCATACCTTGTCTTCAGACCTTGTCTCTGAATATTGTCTGCATACCTTGTCTTCAGACCTTGTCTGTTAATATTGTCTGCGCACCTTATCTGTTCCTATTGTCTACACACCTTGTCTGTTCATATTGCTTGCATACCTTGTCTTCAGACATTGTCTGTGAATATTGTATGCACACATTGTCTGCTCATATTGTCTGCACACATTGTCTATGCACATTATCTGCACACTGTGTTTGCTCATATTGTCTGCACACTTTGCGTGTGCACATTGCCTGTTTGCATACCTTGTCTTCAGACCTTGTATGTTAATATTGTCTGCACACATATGTTCCTATTATCTACACACCTTGTCTGTTCATATTGTTTCCATACCTTGTCTTCAGACCTTGTCTGCACACATTGTCTGCTCATATTGTCTGCACACATTGTCTGCACACCTTGTCTGCACACATTGTATATGCACATTGTCTTCGCACCTTCTTGTCTCTTTACATTGTTGCTTCACATTGTCTGCACACCTTATCCGCACAATTTATTTGCTCATCTTGTCTGCACACTTTGTCTCGGCACATTGCCTGTATCCAACATTTCAATGTGCACACCGAAATTAGTGTGGCATGTTTTCACTTTAACTACCTCCAAAGTTAATCAATCAAATGTGTTTCAAACTAAAGTAAAATCAATTATGAGGATTAATCTAAAATATTTATCATTACGGCGGAAACTAAAAACCGTTGGAATAATAACTATAATTTTACAATTAAGCTCCAATTAGAATGATTCAAGAGATGTAGAATTGCAATGAAGGTGCAAAATGAAGTTGCAATTGGTTGGGTTTTGTTGGTTATCTTGTTGGTAACTTTGATTAAATTAGAAAACCCCTCTCACTCTGGTTCCATTACTTTTTTTGTCTTCTTTTTTTTTGTGATGGGTGTATTTATGCTGCCCATAACGGTTAAGTCTAATCACTTGTTTTCGCCGCTAGACATTAATAGTCTTGTGACTCCCCTTCTTTTTATTACTTTCAGTTGTTGTGTAGCTAACTACTGCATGCATTCTTTCTCTGTTTGTAAGCATTCTCCCACATCCCCCAAACCTCTGTGAGTTTGTTCGTTCTATTATTGGATAATTGTTTGGTTACCAATAGCTAATTTCTCTGAATATCTTCAGCTTGCTGTGTTAGTGGTCATTAGGTTTGATTTTAAGTTTAAAGTTTACCTTTTGTATGTAAAACTTTGCTTGAATTATCAGTGTATTTTCTATTTATTTATTTATTTATTTATCTATCTTTCTTTTTCTTTTTTAATTCATTTTGTTTGTTGTTGTCATTAGTCTAGCAGTGCATTTAGCTACATTTAATCGTACCCCTAATCTTGTCACCCAAAGCTGGTTCTCCTCCAGTGTTTTTTTACGTGTTGACAGATACTTCCTTACTTTGGGTAGCTTCTCTCTTTGGATGTTTCCACAGGGGGGTGTCAGTAGCAGATGGCAATATTTGCATGCGCTGTCTGTAGACGACATTTAACGCATGCAGACTAGGTTTTCAGTGTCCGTACATATGTGAAGATATGGAATTCAAGGCTATTTCAAGGCTTTTCAAGGCTGTTTTTGATAGGAATTCAAGAGTATTTTCATTTGGATTTCAGAAGGGAAAAAATAGTGAATGGCAATTTCAGACTAATTTAGATCAGTGAGGACAGTTTAATGGAATTCAATGCTTTCCAAGACTAATTAACCATAACATGTTACATTCAACGCTTTTCAATCCCTTGAAATGGGGCAAATAAAGTTTAAGACTTTCCAGGCCCCATACAGACCATGGTATAGACGAGATCAATGTTCCGACTGCGCATGTGCTGAAAACGGCGTTGGCAGCAAAGCAAAGGCTACTGCCATTGAGTTTGCCGATACGCTTAGGGCAAAACTTTGATTTTATTCCAAATGATTAAAAATACATAACAATTTGCTACAAACATGGATGGATGGATGCAGTATAATAATATAATGAATATGTTTAAGACACAACTATCCATAATTAAGCATTTTTAGCTAAGAAACATACAATTTCAGTCACTTTACAGGCTGATGTTTACATCACCATTGATTACACATAAGTAATTCTTGTTCTAAATATTAAAATGTCAAATGTGTCAACAAAAACTTGTTTCAAAGAAATATATAACCAATGTTTGATTAACCCTACCCATTTCATAGCCCAACACATGTTATTAACCATAAGATATAAATAAAAAAATGAATAAAATGAGCAAAACTGACTCTGGCTATGGCTCTAACACTAGTCTGAGTGCCCAGATTTGTCTTAATCTAAATGCAGATGGTATAAGATGTGCTGATTAGATTGATCTAAATGCAATGCTATGTAATATATTCTGATTTACGCCATAGGGGGAATGCAAATGTTCTATTACTGATCAGGTGTACCTGACCAGGCGTATGTATGTATATATATGTAAGGGCTGGTGGTGCCTGAGTGGGATGTACAGAGACATAGTGGTGCTGGCAGGTCTGGGTGTGGGCGGTTGTAGGATCACCACACTCAGGGTCAAGGTTGGTGGTGGCCATGGGGCCATACAGCTTGGTGGTGGTGGGCAGACCACTGGTAGCCATGGGGACCAGGAATGCTGGATCCCTATTGGTAGGGCCAATAATGCCTGTTTCCCATTAGGGGAAAGCGGTGGGGTGATACTCTACAATGAACCCATGTAACCATATAAATAATAAACCAGAGGGCTTGACTCTCTCTCCGTATTTACACGTTATGCTCTTCCTTTCTCTTTGTCTGAATTGATTTCACTATAGCCTGCCTACACAACCACAGATTCAAGCTTTAGCCATTTTACAGCTAGATAAAAGATTAACATCTTAATTTATTAAATATATTTTTTTAGTTGGTATTCTATGTTTCAAACAAGAGCTGAGATGAGCTGAAAGTAGCACATTTCATAGCTGCACCCAGTGTCTTAGCATTAGCCATGTGCTTTGCAGGGGTTTGTATTTCTTCCACGCATCCCACAATGCACCGCGCAGCTGGAATGGCGATGTAGTCAATTGCCTGTACATATTGTCTGTACAATGTGCCTGCTCTGAATAGACAACCAACAACAACAACAGCACCAACAAAATATCGGCGGTATCCAGTCGTCATTCAGAGCGTAGACGATATTGGAGTGCTGAGTTGCTACAAGTGGCGCCCCCTGGGGGGTTAAACAAGTGCGGTAGGTCGCCTGTAATCCCCTCAGCTGTGCCCCGAGTGGGATTACACAAATTCCGCAGGGAATCTGCAGCTGTTAGAGACGGCATCGTGCGGGCAGACGGGCAGGCGGGCAGGTGGGCAGGCGGGCAGGCGGGCGGGCAGGTGGGCGGGCGGGCGGGCGGGTGGGCGGGCAGGCTGGCAGGCGGGCGGGCAGGCGGGCAGACTGCCCCGCACTGCGGCGAGGTCACTTAAAGTGGCATAGTTCAATGCTTTTGAATTTTGGCTATTTTCTGAGATAAATATATTATACTAATCATTATTCGTTATAATCTACTTTACTTTAGCTTGAAGTAACTTTAATTTTAAATGGCTAAGTTTTGAGATCTTTGACTTCAAAACATGACAAAATACTTTTGGCAAGAACGCCAAAACTCTGACACCATAGACTTCAGTAGTAACGGTTTCTAGTAATTGACTTATTATGTCCTTCTATGCAGCAACAAATGTTTAATAAGTGCACCAGTGTATTAAGCTGAATAGGTAGAATCAAATCTAGATAAGTGTTTTGGTTTTGAAAATTTGTTGTTTTCATCGGACTATGCAGCTTTAAAGAAAACCAGTCAAATCTTCTTTTTGTTTAAGTTGTATATATATGTGAACATGTTGGTTTTTTTTTTACTATTAATTATCGAAAGATGCAATATTACATTATGTTGGCGTTGTTCATTGGAGATTTACATCCTGGCAACATTTAAGGTCATGTAGTATTCTGCACTGACCTCTCAGGCAAGGAGCCGCGTAGACAGGTAGGCGTGGGTAAGGTGGTGAAATTAGGGAGCCTATGTGGTGTAATGGTCAGCACACTCGCCTGGTATGTAAGCGATGTTGGTTCGATTCCCGCTCTAGGAGCAATATTTCCAATTTTCAACACCCCACACAACAGTCATATCAGGACGAGTACCGACCTGTGGCAGTGTGCGCTCATGTCGACTTTATAGTGCTGCCCCACTGGGACATCTGGCCACCAGCACCATGACCCGATTTCCCAGTCATATTATCCTAATATTGAACTAACCAGCCCTTGCCCTTTCCAAGTAATGCCGAGCACCAATTATCAATTTTGCAAGGGATTGGATTGACTCGAACGGGATTAAACAATCCCACCTTCCGCATGGGCAGCCTGCGCTCTATCGATTCGGTCAGCCCATCTGGTCATAGACACATGTAATAATTTAGCCTGAGTGCGTGAATGGAGTGATTTCCATTTGAAAGCATCGCGCCACCACACCCTCCCACAGATTGATTGATTGATGGTTGCTTAGGGACATGGCGGCAGCAAAGTCAATATTCACGGTGACAAATCTTCAACTTGTATTGTAATCGATCATATTATTTTTGCAACCATATCTTTTACACAAAATATAAAAGCATACAATCAAGTATGTGTCGACAAACATTCATGAAGTTAAAAGCTCACAATCATGAAAAAAGCTGTGGCCAAGAAAAAACAAAGGTATAGATACAAATCAATGCTATCATTGTTCCTAAATATCAATGCGATGATTCTTCCTAAATTGGTCAAAATTGACAATTGGTTTAATAAGCTATATTATTAGAGTATACAGTCCAGCTGTCCTCAAGAGGGATAACATCTCTTCTTGTTTCACGTCAGTAAAATGATCATGCATGTTATTTGCATTGTGAAATTCATGTCACATGTAGCTACGTTAGGGCGGGCGTAATTACACGAGTCCTACGCTAAGCCAACACTAGGGTTTCGCTAGGCTGATGCCGTGCGTGCTGGAGGCTCATTAGCCTTACGCTAGGCTTTTCTTTCTTACGTTCTAACTCGTTGAGGCACATTACAACTACTTTGGACCAACGCTTTGTCTATGTCCACTACGTTGCACTGATGTCCAATTTGGCCCTGAAACGCCGAGAATTTCTATGTATCTTGACGTCAAAAAGTTATTTTTACGTTGCCCACTCGCTGGCCTGTTACGTCATAGTGTGACAGGGGTGTTAGACCCCGGGTCATTAATTACAGAGGGGGGTTATAAAGATGCAGTTCAGAGCAATAGTATTCCCCAAGGGAAGTAACACAAAGCCTACTTTGAATAATGGTGACTTTGAACACCATATAACCCATGGTTGTTGGTTTGTTGTTGTTTTAAGTCCTAGCAACATATAAGGTCATATCAGGACGGTATAACCCATGTTTGTTTGTTGTTGTTTTATGTCCTAGCAACATCTAAGGTCATATCAGGTCGGTATAACCCATGTTTGTTTGTTTGTTGTTTTACGTCCTAGCAACATCTAAGGTCATATCAGTATGGTATAACCCATGTTTGTTGGTTTGTTGCTGTTTTATGCGCTAGCAACATCTAAGGTCATATCAGGATAGTATAACCCATGTGTGTTTGTTTGTTGTTGTTTTACATCCTAGCAACATCTAAGGTCAAATCAGGACTGTATAACCTATGTTTGTTTGTTTGTTGTTGTTTTACGTCCTAGTAACATCTAAGGTCATATCAGGAAGGCGTATAACCTATGTAATTCCACCTATCTCTTCCCTGCGGTTCAATAGAGAATAAGCTATTAGAAGTCCAACCCAGTAAGTTTGTAAGTCAGGACTTCCATCCATGAGCATTAGACTGAGAATCACATGCTAACCCCGTCCTGATATGACCTTAAATGTTGCTAGGACGTAAAACAACAACAAACAAACAAACATCACATGCTAAGTTTCAATAGTTCTGAATGCCATGCATTTAATATTTTTAAGATTTAATATTTGGATATTTTGTTAATACTTCTTGAAAACAAGGTCTGGACTGGACACACATGAAGATATGGAAATCAAGGCTTTTCAAGCCTGTGTTTGATAGAAATTCAAAAGTATTTTCATTTGGATTTCAGGAGAAACAAACAATGGTTAATTTAGATCAGTGGGTATAGTTTATTTTAGTAATGGAATGTTAGGCTTTCCAAGACTAATTACCCAAAATAGGTTACATTCAAGGCTTTTCAAGGCCTTGAAATGGGGCAAATGAAGACTTTTCAAGACTGTCCAAGCCCCGGATGGAGCCTGTGTATAGCTATCGATACAAATATTAATGTAAAGAATTGGAAAATAAAATCAAGCGACTAAATGTTTACTATTCGACCAAAAATATTCACATAATAGATTTCACCTTTCATTTATTTTATCCCTCTAATCATTTAACAAAAATGCCCATCCAATAATCTCGCTAATCTGACCGTCCTGATATGACCCTAGATGTTGCTAGGACGTAAAACTGCAACAACAAACCAACCGCTAATCTGATATTGGATGCTGGACAGAAGGCTGAGTGGGATATCGAGTCATGTTGCTGGTGGCCCAGTCTTCCAGTAGGGCAGCAAGATATAGTCACCTTGAGTGTGCACCAGCACAAGGACATACCCATGCTGATATGACCACAAATGTTGAGAGGACTCGAAGCTTAAGCGCCTGTCACACCTTACCGGATTGAATACCGGACACCACCGCACAAAGAATTGTCTAGTCAGGTGCTCTCCGGTGACAAAAAGTATCGAAATGTACCAAAATGGAGCGTAATTGGTTCAATTGCCACCGGGTGACCGGGCAAGTATCATACATGTACCATACATGTACCGGACGAGAACGGGACGAGAACCGGACACATAACGGATGGGTACCGGACAAAACGGACAAACTGGTCACCAACCAGACACCAACGGATGGGTACCAGACATACCGGACACCAACCGGACATGTCAGTCTGGCGGTGTCTGGTAGAAGTTTTGTGCATGTTCAAAACTTGTACCGGACACCGCCGGACACCACCGGACACCACCGGATGGGTATCGGACATGTACCAGACATTGCCGTATTTCACCGTACAGTGTCCGGTACCCCAGTCCGGTGTGGCGGTTTCAGCGCCCGGTCAGTTTCAGCGGCCTGTCGTGGCTTCTGCGCATGCGCAGATTTTCGCACGTTGCGGCGAGCACTGCTATTTGTTTTGTTTACACTCGGCGATTCGACGCTGATGTAGCTGCTACGTTAATATCGCTTGGAATTTAAGGTTAATTTAATTAAATTTCATTATTTGAGTATGTAATTGTGTTAAATATGATCGCATTCAATAGATTTCGGCCTAATCGGTCCCTAACACTGCCGGGCACCAGCTGAGCTGGTAGCCGGCGAGGCTACGGGTGTCTTGACCATGGCAGGGCGCTGAAACTGACCGGGTGCTGAAACGCCACACCGGTAAGCTGAGACTGGGCCTTTAAACAAAGAAACAAAACAAACCAGGGCAAAATGGATTGCTCCACCCTGATTAGTCAATACTGTAAACAACGCCAGGCATCCCTACCAGCGTCCGACCCGGTGAGGCTGGAAATGCATAAAACACTAAGCCCCTAAGCCCCTCCTGGCACTGAAGCACCGTGTACACAAAGTTTCCAATACTACACTAAAGTGGCTGTCACACCTCGACGGATTGAGCAATGGACAGAATTGTCTAGTCCGGTGGTGTTCGGGCGTCATAAGTATCAAAATGTATTAAAATGTGTCAAAATGTTGCAATATCGGGTCAAAGGCCGCTGGACGAACGGACATGAAACGGATATGAAACGGACATGAAACGGACATGAAACGGACATGAAACGGACATGAACGCATAGCCAACGGACGCTAAGCGGACTAAACGGACTCAAACCGGACAAGAACCATAGATGTCAATCGGCGGCATCCATTCCAAGTTTTGTGCATGTTCAAAACTTCTAACGGATCGGGCCAGATATCAACGGATATTAACAGATATGCAACGGATATGCAACTGATATGCAATGGATATGCAATGGACACAAACCGGACTTTGCCGGATATCAAAGGACTTTGTTCGGTTTCTTTCCGTTTCCTCAATCCGGCGAGGTGTGACAGGGGCTTAATAATTTGGTCGGTTTCATCCTGGCAACATCTAAGGTCATATCAAGACGGGTACTGACTTGTGCACATTCATGGTGACTTAATAGTGCTGCCCCACTAGCGAGACCAGGCCACCAGCACCATGACCTGATATCCCACTCAGTCACATTATCCTGACATTGAGCCAACCAGTCCTTACCATATCCTAATAATACTAAGCACCAGGCTAGGTAGCGACAAGTATCACTTTTCAAGTCATTGGTTTTACTCGACCAGGGTTCGAACCCATGGGTTTGAATCCAACGATCTACCAAAACATGACACGGACGCTCAACTCATTCGGTCATCCTGTCTGGTTTACTACACTAAAGGCCCTGTCACATTACGGCGTATGGCGGGAGCGTATTGAAAACCTACGTAGGTCCTGCGCGTGCCGGCCTATGATGACATTTGGTGACCTTTTGGGTGGTTTTGAGCGTATGTGGAACCTACGAGGAGCGTACGAGGAGCGTATGGGAGCATGCTGTGACATTTTTTGACAGTATGGGCCATACGCCCTCATAGGTCGAGTTTTTTTGAGCATGCACAATAAAATTTGGACGGACGGATTTATGAAAGCGTATGGCGGCGTATGCCTCATACGCTTCACATAAGCCGGCATCTGGCGGCATCTGGCGGCATATGAGTAGCGTATGAGTAGGGTATGCGTAGCGTATATGGCATATGCCGACGTATATGACGTAACGCGCCTACGCCGCCATACGCTCCCGCAAAAAACCCTAATGTGACAGCCCCTTTAGATAGTTCATACGCCGATTCAAAGGTACTCGTTGTGCTTGTGGCACCACAGGTGGCGAGCACATACAACTATACTGTGACAGCTACCCAGTTTGTATGCTTGCATGTTGGTTGTCTTACATCCTAGCAACATCTAACGCCATATCAGAATGGGTACCGACTTGTGACAGTGCGAACTCATGTTGATTTTTTAGTGTTGGCGACCCGTTTTCCCACTCAGTCACATTATCCTGACACTGAGCTAACCAGTTCCTGCTCTATCCTATTAATGCAGAGCGCCAGACTAGTTAGCGCCAAGTCATTGGTTTGACTCCACCAGGAACCGAACTCCCGATCTCCCACACGGGATGCCTGCGCTCTACCGTTTCGGCCACCGCACCAGTTCACCCACGTGTCATGCATCACTTCTCACTCAACGACACATTGCCTCCATCATTTATCACTTACCACATCTCTGTCATGCATCACATCTCACTTACTCACACATATCTGTCATGCACCACCTCTCACTCACCCTCAAATGTAATGCATCACCTCTCATTCACCCTCACATGTGTCATGCATCACCTCTCACTCACCGCACATCAACATCATACACCACCTCTCGCACAAGTGTCATGCATCACCTCTCACTCATCCACATGTGTGTCATGCACCACCTCTCACTCACCTACACATGGCATGGGCTACCTCTCACTCACCCACACTTTGCATGCATCACCTCTCACTCACCCACACATATCATGCATCACCTCTCACTCACCCACACATGTCATGCATCACCTCACTCACCCACACATGTCATGCATCACCTCTCACTCACCCACACATGAGTCAAGCATCGCCTCTCACTCACCCACACATGTCATGCAACACCTCTCCCTCAGCCACAAATGTCATGCATCACCTCTCACTCACCCATGTACCTCTCACTCACCCACACATGGCATGCATCACATCTCACTCTCACACACATACCTGTCATGCACCACCGCTCAATCACATATCTCTGTCATGCACCACCTCTCACTCACACACATACATGTCATGCATCACCTCTCACTCACACACATACATGTCATGCATCACCTCTCACACACACACACACACTGTCATCTATTACTTCGTAATCCTCCACACATATCCATCACGCATCACCGTTCACTCAACCACACATCTCTGTCACGCATCACCGCTCTCACACCCATTAAGTTACTTCACCTTCCAGCCTACGTGACATTCACAAGAAAGCCTGACACACAGCAAGCACCAGCTGGGGGGCCATCCTTATAAAAAAAGGTTGGTTGTTGGTGATTTACGTCATGGCAACATCTAAGGTCATATCAGGACGGGCCCTGACTTGTGAAAGTGTGTAATGGCGACTTAATAGCGCTGCCGCACTGGGAACCCAGTCCGCCAGCACCATGACCTAATATCCCATGCAATGACATTATCCTGACACCGAGCCAATCAGTCCTTGCCCTATCCTAATAATGCTGAGCGCCTGGCTAGGAAGTGACAAGTATAAATTTGTAAGTCATTGGTTTGACTCGATCATGGTTCGAGCCACGATCTACTAAAACGAGAGATGGATGCTCATCTCATTCGGCCATCACGTCTGGTCATTAAAAAAAGGAGAAAGTCCAAATTTTGAGACCACACTCGCCCTTATCCTCGGCTTGTCTTTTATGTCCACAAGGCAATTAACAATGGCAATTATAGTTAGAGAATAACTAGGAATTAATTACTGCGTTTTTTATGACGCAGTTAACCAGTCTGCAGTTGCCGCCATCTTGATCCCTCCTTGATCCCATTCCCTGCTAAGCGTATTAATTGATTGATCTCCGTTAGGATAATGGTTGCGTGTATTTACTGATGAGATTAATCTTTTTTACAAAGCATTAAGCTATTTAAAGTAAAACTTGTTTTATTTAACAACGGCTCTAGAGCACATTGAATTGTATCATCGGCTATTGGACATCAAACATATGGTCATTCTGACATATTTCTTTGGAGGAAACCTGCTGCCGCCACATAGGCTACTCTTTCCGATAAGCAGCAAGGGTCTTTTGTATATGCACTTTCCCACAGACAGTACAGCATATACCACAGCCTTTGATGAACCAGTTGTGGACTGTAGCTGGGTCCACTAAGCAGGATCGATAGGATGACCGACACCTTCACAGGTGGACAGGCTACCGACTGAGCGACGTCCCGCTCTCTTAAACTATTTGAAGTTGCATCATTCAATGCTTTTTTATTTTGCTATTTTTAGGAGAATTGATACCTGACACTACCTATTCTGGTGCTCGGCATTACTTGTATAGGGCAAAGGTTGGTTAGCTCAGTATTAGGATAATGTGACTGAGTGGAATATTGGCTCATGGTACCACCGGCCTGCTCTCCCGGTGGGGCAGCACTATACAGTCACTATGAGTGCACACTGTCACAATCCGTACCCATCATGATATGACCTTAGATGTTGCCAGGATGTAAAACCCCACCAAACAAACAACCCATGCACCCTAGATGTTCAAAAGCACCATAGATGTTAAAAGGCGTGTGTCTCTGAAATTATGAAAAGTCCAACAAGTTTACCGATATCTGGAATGTTTGTCACGCAAAGTGCTGAGATGTGGAAGTAACAACAATGATAATAATAACAATAATAATAATAATCATAATAAACCGTCAACAAAAATAGGTTGTTCATATTAGCATAACATGGGTAATTTGCGATGGGGCGGAAGTGGTAGGGCCTTAAGGCAAGCTTACGACACTGACATGCCACCTTTCGATTTATAAAGAACCAACTCCTACCCCCCCCCCCCCCACCACTAACGTTAAATTCGAACACTACCAGCTCGGATGCCTCCACCATCATGCCCCCTATCTTCACGTTTTGAACTAAAATTAATACATATGCTGCCACCTAGTGGCTCTTTTGGTGCTGAAGTCACAGCGAGCATTACAACCGCTCACTTGCAGCCCGGACACAAACCAGAGAACTCACCACCAATTCTCCGCCACCCACCCCTCAACTAACAGACAAGATACTCAGCAGTAGGGTTGAGAGTAATGAGTTTATTGACTTTATGATGATACTGTTCTTGACCTGTGTTATTGACTAATAAATGCAAATTATACCACTTCTGTCTCGTTGTGAATTATTGATTCACACAGACTGCTCACCCTAACCCTAACCCTACCCCACGCCCCACCCACAATTTTCTCAACGGATCTGCACGAATCTCAGGGATTGGTTTTCCACCCAAAAAAAGTCCGGAAATGCGGATTAATCTGTAAAAGACACATCAATGCTTTAAAAAAATTGTTATTCAGTTGAAATTATTACTTAATTGGAATTTTTTTTTACCTATCTCACCATTATACAGATCTTCGACATCCAATTAAACCCGATTTTCTCTCAGCTTCGGGATGGGTTCTATTTATATGTACAGTACAACCCCGTTAAACCAAGCTCGGTTAAACCAAACGATCGGTTAATCCAAACTTGTTTTGGTGGCCCTGCAAAATACTACCATTTGTCATATGAAAAAGTTGGTTAAACCAAAGTCGGTTAACCAAAACTATAGGTTAATCCAAACAAAATTGTCGGGCCCCAGGCCACTTCCATTATGGTTAAACCAAACTTTCATGTGGTTATAAGGTCATCTGAGACTTTTTTATATGATAAATGGCAGTATTTTGCTGGGCCGCCAAAAAAAAGTTTGGATTAATCGATCGTTTGGTTTAACTGAGCTTGGTTTAACTGGGTTATATTGTATATACATAAAAAACAATAATCGAACTGTCCACATACATTGTATATTGAATTCATAATGCACCTGCGTTTTTGCCAAAGCCAAGTCAAAGTCGAAGCCAAAGCTTGGTTAAACCAATGATCGGTTAAATCCAAACAAATTTCTAGGGTCCCTCCAAGTTTGGTTTAACGGGGTTATACTGTACTAGTGTTTTGTTCCTTGTATTATTGTTGTGTGTGTGCCTCTACCCGATATATTTTAAGCAGGTAATCTTATGAAAACTCTCGCGCAGTGCCAGAAAACATGGCCTTAATGACGTCACTACTTGACCTTTGTAGTGCTGCGGAATAACGCACTTTAAATCCAATAGAAGAAGGCAAAAAAGAGGCTGTCAACAAAACCGCTATAAGTTGTCCATTGTGTAAATTGGTACCATCTGTTACGCCCAATGTTTGCAGGTTGATGACAGATTATTATTATATGTCCTGCAACTGACCTCTCAGGGCAAGTAACCACATGAGACATAGGCGTGGTATAGTATTGACTGTAATCCTAGTGTTTTAATTTTGTTACACCACTGGCCCGGAATGCAAAGAGATGTGGGTTCGAGTCCCGCTCTAGGCACAGTATTTCCCATTTTCATCACCCACACGACACTGGTTGCCGTGATCAGGATCCTGTACAAGCTTTGCGCTGTATGGTTGTTGAACCTACCCTGTGTATGTATGTGTTAGTGCATTGCCTGTATGTATGTAATTGTAAGCATTACAATACTTACAATTCCAGGGGGACGAGTGTAGTGGTCTGCACTGACCTCTCAGGCAAGTAACCACATAGACAGGTAGGCGTGGGGAGTGTGTTGATATCAGGGAGCCTAGGTGGTGTAATGGTTAGGACACTGGCCCGGAATGCAAAGAGATGTGGGTTCGAGTCCCGCTCTAGGCACAGTATTTCCCATTTTCATCACCCACACGACAATATATATTATTATTATTATGAATAGAATCCATTACCATTCCAGCGCATCGTTGCATAATGGGATCGTAAAGAAAAACAAAGCCCGCGAGAATACATGGTTTAAACTAATACACTGGTGCAGCTATGAAATGTGCTAGTTTCAGCTCATCTCAGCTCTTCTTTGAAACATAGAATACCAACTAAAAAAATATATATAATAAATTAAGATATTAATTTTTTATCCAGCATTGCATTTACATCAATATAATCAGCACATCTTATGCCATGTGCATTTAGATTTAGACAAATCTGGGCACTCAGACTAGTGTTAGAGCCATAGCCAGAGTCAGTTTTACTTATTTTATTCATGTTTTTATTTATATCCTATTGTTAATGACATAATCCTATTGTTAATGACATATGTAAAAATAGAAAATGAGTAGGGTTAATCAGATATTGGTTATATATTTCTCCGAAACAAGTGTATGTTGACACATTTGGTATTTTGATATTTAGAGCAAGAATTAATAATGGTGATGCGGATATCAGCCTTAAAGTGACTGATTGTTTTGTGTGGAATTTTATGTTTCTTAGCTCAAAATGTTTAACTATGGCTAGTTTTGTCTTAGCTATATTCAGCAGATCATTATATTGCATGTGTGCATACATGTTTATGCCAAATAGTTATGTATTTCTATTCATTTTGAAAAAAATCAAAGTTTTGCCCTATGCGTATTGGCAAACTCAATGGCCAGACGCATTTGATTTGCTGCCAACGCTGTTTTCAGCGGATGCGCAGTCGGAACGGTGATCTCGTTCATTGTCTTTGCCATAAATGTGACATCATTGCGCAAACACTCGGAAGAATGAAACAAGTCAGATTGTGCTGAAGTCCCATTTGAGATTTGTACGGGTACCGACTTGTGACAGTACATGCTTTTGGTGACTTTATAGTGCTGCCCCACTGGGAAATCAGGCCGCAGCAGAGTGACCCGATATCCCACTCAGTCACATTATCTTGACACTGACCCAACCAGTCCTTGCCCTATCCTAATAATACGGAGCGCCTGGATAGGAAGCGACAAGTATCAATTTTTTAAGTCATTGGTTTGACTCGACCAGGGTTTGAATCCATGGGTTCGAATCCCACGATCTACCAAATGGGATTTTGAACCGTATCTGATCCCTCACTCTGATCTGAAACCACTAATAGCCACCCACATAAAATCCAAATGGCAACATGAGTGGGATGAAAACATTAATAAAATTAAAGCTGCATAGTCCGATGAAGCATCAAGTTTGCAAAATCAAAACAATTATCTAGATTTAATTCTACATATCTAACTTAGACACTAATGCACTTATTAGGTATTTGTTGCAACATAGAAGGGAACACTGAGTTAATTTAATAGAACCTGTTACTGCAGAAGCCTATGGTTACAGAGTTTTGGCGTGCTTGCCAAAACTATTTTCACATGTTTGAATTTCAAATATCTCAAAAGGTAGCCATTTCAATTAAAAGTTACTTCAAACTAAAGTAAGGTAGATTATAATGATCAATTTAATATACTTATCTCAGAAAAATGTCAGAAACTCAAAACCATCGGACTATGCACTTTGGTCGTAATGCGAAGCATTTCGTTTGATGCGCGGGGAGGGAGAGCGACTCCCCCCCTCTACCCGCTTCCTCCAAGCACTCGCGCCTCGCGCGACGCCCGCTGCTCACCCTCACCCTCCCCCGGCCCTGAGCGACTCACCCCCCCCCCTCCTGCCACTGCTCACTTCCCCCTGGCCCTCAGCGACTTCCCCCCCCCTCACCCCCCCCCCCTCTACCCGCTTTCACCCAGCCCTCGCGCCTCGCGCGACGCCCGCTGCTCACCCTCACCCTCCCCCGGCCCTGAGCGACTCACCCCCCCTCCTGCCACTGCTCACTTCCCCCCAGCCCTGAGCGACTCACCCCCGCCTCTGCTCACTTCCCCCCGGCCCTGAGCGACTCACCCCCTTCTGCCTCTGCTCACTTCCCCCCTTATAAGGCCGCCCGCCGGCCTCCCTCAGGCACTCAGCCTCCAGCCGCCTTCCAGCTCTCTGCCCTCTTCTTCTTTTGGCTACTCCACCTCGCTGCTCCTCTGCCGACCCTGCACCATGCCCGGCCGCGGCAAAGGGAAGATTCGGAGAAGCTCCAAGACCTCCGGGATGGCCACGCCAGGACCCTCCTCGGGCTCCCCGGGTAGCCCCGCCCCCTGTACGGCCCCGACCTCCCCGGCAGCACCCTCCGGCCAGCCCAGCAGCGAGACGGCCCTCCTCATCGAGGCCATCACCCGCCTCACCACACGCATCGAGACCCTCGAGACGGGGCAAGCCCGAGGGGCCCCGGGGAGCCCCCCGCCCACGCCGAGGCGGGAGCCCGCCTGCAGCCTGCACCACGTCCCGGCACCTCGGGCCTACGCCGCAGCCGGGAGCCGGCCGCCGCCTCCACCTCAAGCGACTCAGCCCGGAGGCCCGCACCTGCAGTACCAGGGCTACACCCGCGCCCACGCCAGCTCAGCACCACCGCCCACCTACCGCCAGGATCCCGAGGACTACAGCCCGGCATCCGCGGCCGACGCGGTCCGCGACATCCTCGCATCCGCCGAGGCGCATCGCACCGAGCGCCGCCGAGGGATCCCAGCCGATTACCTCTTCCCTAGCGACCTCGTCGAGAGGGGTGCGGGGCGCAAGGCAGTCAAGCTCGGAGAAGCAACCAAGGACGAGTACAGCCTCGCCCTCCTCTCCATGGTCAACCACCCATCCTTCCCGGATCACTCCCTCCAGGGCCTACACCAACACCACCTCACCCTCATGAGAGACGTCCTCATCCACCCCTGGCCCACCGTCCGCCGGTACTCAGAGACCATCTTTTCCTGGATCGCGGACGGAAGGCTCCCCCAGGGGTGGCATGACCCTGTGGCCCTCAACGCGCTCAGGCTCGACTCCCTCACCACGCCCACCACCCCGGCAACACCAGCTCCCCGAGGCGACGATGGGGCCCGAGGCGCACACCTGCCCCGGCATCAAGCCGACACCCGCACCGCCTATGATAGGCACGCTCACGGGGCTCCCTGCACCGCTTGGAACCGCGATCCCGCCTCGTGCGATCGGGCACCTCTCGGAGAGGCTCACGGCGAGGTGGGAGACAGGCGCCGGCACGTCTGTGCGTATTGCGCCAACGTGCGGCGCATACTAAGCAAGCCCGTGAGCGCCAGACCCCGGCCGCCTCGGCGGATTTTTGATCCGCCGGCCTAGGCCGGCACCTCATCCCAACCATTCCCGACAGCCCCGCGACGCCCACCGACGGCCACCCAGCGAACACCGATCGAAACGCCGCCCAGAAGAAGCCGAGGATCATCACCTCGCACCTCACACCTCAGACGACCCAGCCCAGCCTCACGAGAGACCCACCCAGCCCAGCCCTGAGGAGTTCGCTGCCCCCCTGCTCGACCCTCGCCGGACCTCCTCCCCCAAGGCCTCAGGAGCGGGCCTCCCTTTTTTGGCCGCCCGCTCCCCTTCCACGTAGGCCCCGGACCCTCTTCTCAACCAGGCCTGCCTCTCCGGGCCCCGCCTCGGGCGCCCCGCGCCCCCGCCTCGGGCGCGCCTCGAGCCCTCTCCTTACTCTTTGGCGGAGGGCTCCTCGGCCCCCCTCTACCAGAACTCTGACATTGCTCCCTATGAGCCCCTCCTGTATTTATCTTCTGCTCCTCATGAGCCCCTCACTTATTGCTCCTCACGAGCCTGTTGCTCCTCATGAGCCCCTCTTATTGCTCTCTGCCTCCTCAGCCTGTTACCTCCTCTGTTGCCCTGCTTGTACCGTTTACCTTACATGTCTCATATGTTTCTGTCCTCTCACTGTTCTCTGTATGTTGCCCGAGGCGTCACAATAAACGCCTCAGTTTCCCACTGCCGCCTCTGTTCTTCCTTCTCGCGCATCGGTCGTAATGCGAAGCATTTCGTTTGATGCGCGGGGAGGGAGAGCGACTCCCCCCCCCCCCCCCCCCCTCTACCCGCTTCCTCCAAGCACTCGCGCCTCGCGCGACGCCCGCTGCTCACCCTCCTGGGAGATCTGACTAGTCACGCATGATGAGAGAGTAAATGAAGGTGTTAGGATTGTCAATATATTTGTTCCTTCTTTTGTTTGTTTGTTTGTTGTAGTTTTACGTCCTAGCAACATCTAAGGTCATATCAGGACGAGTCCCGACTTGTGACAGTGTGCACTCATGGCGGCTTTATAGTCCTCCCCCATTGGGATACCAGACCATCAGCACCATAACCTGATACCCCATTCAGTCACATTATCCTGACACTGAGCGAATCAGTCCTTGGCCTGTCCTAATAATGCCGAGTGCCAGGCTAGGAAGCGAACCCACGAATCCCCGATCTCCCAAAACAGGAGACGGACGCTCAATTCATCCCGTCTGGTCCATTGTTTTCATGTATATATATATATATATATATACATATATAAATATATATATATATATGTGATGTATAAACAAATTATGCTAGTATAGAGATATGTAAGGGAATTATTATCATTAGCGTTATAATGTGCAAGACCAAACAGTGTACTGGTGGCACCACCTGTGGCCTCCTCGTCTCCACAGGATGTAGACTAGTGTCAGTCGCACCGGACGATATACAACTATGCAAATCTATATAGATATATACATATATATATGAACATGTCAATATATATGTTGGCAATAGCGACTACGCTAACCTCTGTTTGCTTCGAAGTAGCAACAGGTGGCAGCACGTTCCAGGGCATGCCCTGCTGTACATTTTTTTTGTTGGTAAATATTTTTATTCATCTGAATACATATTTTGTCAGTGCCGGGGCACTGGTCTTCCAGCCGTCGGAGTGGTCGCATTTCATCTGTACATAGTGGAAGTAGAATGTGTTGCATTGTGTGCAGCACAACCCATTCTGAACATAAAAGAAAGTGGGGGAGCAGCCTATGCTGCATAGTGTACAGCATATGTCCTCAACATAGTGCAAGGTTTATGCATCAAGATAGAGTGTGCAGTAATGTACACTTGTGGTTAAATCATATGCTGTGTATGTATATCAGTTAGACTTGGTTTTAATAACGTGGTTAAATTTGGTTAAACCAACGATTAATATGGCGCAATCTGGCATCTCCCTACTTGCACATATTTTGGCCTTGAAATTTCAACTGTTTTAAGACTTCAAAGCCGTGTTTATACGGGGAATTGTGAAACGATCTAGACAAAGCGATTTATATGAAGCGTTTTAGAAGCGCGTTTACACGCACAGAGTTTGAAAGTGTTTTGGCACCGGGAACCAGCAGCCTTAGGTCCGCCTGTAGCTGGCGAGCACTGCTATTTTACACTATCACCGCCCGGGAACCAGCAGCCTTAGGTCCGCCTGTATCCGGCGAGCACTGCTATTGTACACAATCGCCGCCCGGGAACCAGCTGAAACGTTTCTTGTAAACCACCTCCCGAGGTGGTATACGCGGAACGTTCCAGCTGAAACGTTTCAGCCCTAAAACGCTGCAGTGGCGCGTTTACACGGACACATTTAAAACGATCTAGGCAACTGGTTCTACCTAGGACGTTTCAACTCGCCCATGTAAACGCAGCTCAAGACTAGCAAATAAGTAAAAGTAAAAGCTTTTTCACAGACAGGATCCCCCCCCCACCACCACCACCCCTCCCGCTGATTTGGAAGCTTCAGTTTTCGCTGAAATCAGTGATTTCCCTGGAAAATGGGATCCCTGCCTTTTGTAGTGCTGCAGGAGTAACTAGTTTCTTCCCAATTACTATTTCCACATTCTCTCAGACACACTAGCAATCAGCGGAGTGTCGTGGCCTACTTCAATCCTGGCCCTCCCCGATATGTCCGAGCGAACTACTTCTCACAGCGCGGTCAAGTTACACAGGTGGCTGAGATTGGACAGTGGAGACAATTACTAAAGGGCATGTCACACTACGACATACCGCGTCATCGCATGCTCAACGTTCGACAATTTTCCAGTACGTCAGCATTCATCAAACTTTTCAGCGGCGGGGGATAAAAATGGGCATACACACAACGTACACAGAATGTACGTAACGTATGCAGAATGTATCTATGACCTATTGCTAGCCTATGAGAGCGTTCATGTGCCTTGCAAAACGTTCATAAAATGTTCGCAAAATGCTTGCATATGCTCACGGTATGCTGACCAATGTAATGTGCATTACTCCATCACTAGAGGTATGGTGTATATATTAAGTACACAGGAGATATGGCAGGCATATGTTCGAAGTATGTTAGGAGTATCTTATACATCCGTTGGCAGTACACATACATCCATTGGCAGTACGCGAACCGTATGCGGACTGCACGATCCCACCACCTGAATGCATGGCTAACATGTCCCAACGTACCCCGACCTACCCCTAGGGTCCTCCTAACGTATGCCAACATACACCTAGTGTACACATAGTGTCTGAGGAACGTATGAGCCATACGTCAACATACGTTGACAATGTTGAACATACACAACAATCTTTTAGTGCCTCGACGCATGCCGACGTAAGATGACCTATAACGCCGTATCCCGACCGTACCCGACATAGGCCCAATGGATACATAATGTATGATGCCATACGCCAATGTGTTGGTCGAAAATCACATACATCGGCATACGCTAACGCCATACATCGTAGTGTGACAGCCCCTTAAGTGTCTTATAGTATGTATATGACCTTTACACACCAATTCCAAGCCATGTTTGCAAAGGTTGCAAGTGTTGCAAGTTTGCAACAGGCTTAGCTTAGGCATTGGGCTTATTGGGCTTTTTCTGGCTTTTGTTACCTACATATTATTTCAACCTTCAGAAAAACAATCTTAATTGATGCCAGTGATTTTTGCAATGGCATTATGACTTTTAATTTGATGTCAGCATTGATTGAACATAGTCGCACCATTATTGCCTAATTAAATCGTGTATCTCAACGTAAGCAATGGCGATATATTTTATGAATCAACAACAGGCCAATAAAACGCTTTCAGATAATGAAGAAGAGGAAGAAGAGGAGAAAGAAACTGAACAAGAGGAAGGGGAAGAAGGGGTGAGGGGTGAGGGGTACGAGGGGGGAAGGGGAGAAGGAGCGGAAGAGGAAGAGGAAGAAAATGATGAAGAGGGACAGGTGAGAAATTGAGAGGGAGGGGGAAAGGAGGACGAGGGCGAATGAAAAAAAGAAGAAGAAGAAGATGGAGTAGGAGGAGGAGGAGCAAATGGAGGGGGAATGGGAAGCGGAAGAGAGGGAGTTGAAGAAGTAGTAGAAGAAGAATATTAAGAAGAAAGAAGAAGAAAGAAGAAGAAAGAAGAACAATGAAGAAGAATTTGTTTGTTTGTTGTTGTTTTACATCCTAGCAACATCTAAGGTCATATCAAGATGGATACCGACTTGTGACAGTGCGCGCTCATGGCGACTTTATAGTGCTGTCCCACTGGGAAACCAGGCCACCGGCACCATGACCTGGTATCCCACTCAGTCACATTATCCCACCATGACCTGGTATCCCACTCAGTCACATTATCCTGATACTGAGCACACCAGTCCTTGCCCTATCCTAATAATGCCGAGCGCCTGGCTAGGAAGCGACAATTATCAATTTTAAAGTCATTGGTTTGACTCGACCGGTACTCGAACCCACGACCCCACGATCTACCAAACATGGGAGACGGACGCTCTAACTCATCCGGCCATCCCGTCTGGTATGAAGAAGAAAGAAGAAGAAAGAAGAAGAAAGAAGAAAGAATAAGAAAGAAGAAGAAAGAAGAAAAAGAAAGAAGAAGAAAGACGATGAAGAAAAAGAAAGGAAAAGAAAAAAGAAGAAAAAAGAAGAAAAAAGAAAGAAGAAAGAATACCAAAGAAAAGACAGAAAACGAAAAAAAGAAAAAGAAAAAGAAAAAAGAAAGTAGAACAAAGAAGAAGAAAGAAGAAGACATAGGAGAGAAAACAAGAAGAAAATGAAATGGGAGAGAAAAATAAAGATAAAATAAGAAAAAGTAAGAAAATAGAAAAATAAAGATAAGGAGAGCAAGAACAATGAGAAAGGGGAGAAAGGGAGAAAAGCGAGAGAAAGGGAAGAACAGAAGAAAATAAGAACGGGAAGAAAGATAAGACAAGTACGAAAAAGAATAAACGGGATTCGCTGAAGATTGAGTTAAACTGTTATCCTGAACCCAACACTTGGTTGACTCCCCTTACTTTCTCTGAGTCACCAGGGGCGTAGCTAGACCTTTAACGATGTGTACTCCTAATTTCGGCAGGGGGTTTAGGGGGCCGGTTAAGCTTAAGCTGGCGGATTTTACACATTTTAGACTTGAGTTTTCGACACTCTGGACTACTACATGCCAATCTCTCTCTCTTTATTATTTTTTAATTTTATTTATTTTTGACAAAACGATGTGGACGTTTTGGCGTATGCGCGTACGCCTAGCTACGCCCCTGGTCATATTTGCAAGAAGGGAGCGTCACAAAAAATCTAAGTACGAATGTGTTCCTTTGCAGCTGAGTAAATTAGGCCAAAGACGGCAACAAAGACTGGGTTCGTCCCTTTAATAGGAACACAGAAAAATGACTGATTAATTTACAAAATCACCGACCCCCTTCTTCACCATTTTCACACGAGCGATCGTGAAGCTTAATGTAAAATGGCTAATCCACTTACTCAATTAATGCACTCATCGTGGTCACAAGTTTTGCAAAATGGCTAAAGCTTGAATCTGTGGTTGTGTAGGGAGGCTATAGTGAAATCAACACAGACAAAGAGAAAGGAAGAGTATAAAGTGTAAAGAAGGAGAGAGAGTCAAGCCCTCTGGTTTATTATATATATGGTTACATGTGTTCATTGTAGAGTATCACCCCACCCCTTTCCCCCAATGAGAAACAAGCATTCTTGGCCCTACCAATAGGGATCCAGCATTCATGGTCCCCATGGCTACCAGTGGTCTGACCACCACCACCAAGCTGTATGGCTCCCCTGGCCACCACCAACCTTGAGCCTGATTGTGGTGATCCTACCCAACAGAGGGGGAGGGGGTAGGCCATGAGTGCACTCACACCCAGACCTGCCAGCACCACTATGTCTATTTACATCCTACTCAGGCACCACCAGCCCTTAAATATATATGTGCAATATAATCTATTATATAAATATAAAATGGCGGGTGAGCTTATTATAATATTATTTATTATCCTATGATCTTATAATATTATTTATTATCCTACGACTTCATGATTATTTCTTGTCCATATATATATTTGCTGCGGGCCAGCACTTTTCTTGCTGCTTCCCCTCCCCCCACCTTCTACACAGCTCACTTCTGCTGTTTGCTTGGCACACTACACACCTATTTTTACTTTGAGAAATTGAACTGCCACGAATTGGTGTGCGCTACGGCTACCTGGGCATTAGACATCCCGGAGATGTCGATTGCGGATTATCGGGCCGTTCTACATCACATCAGTTTTGTTTCTCACCGTGCTAGGCATAATGACTTTTTTGATACCAGTCATGTTGAGTACGACTCTGCCATTAGGAAGTTAGCGGAAACGGAGGGTTTCGCTGCTTTCACTGAGGCACACACGGGTAAAAGTGTGTTACACTATAGTCAAGCGAATGTGCGTGACAAAAAGCAGAAGGGCACGTCGGGTGAAAACAGGCGACGCGGGACGTATGCAGTGTTATGTATCTGTGGCAGCGGTAACCATGATGTAACGATGACGTCATGTATGGGGGCATGCTGGGATGACGTATGATAAATAAACAGTTCCATAACGCAGCCCAAGGTGTCCACACTTCATTACATGGTGTCAGATGTATTGGAAGAACTTAACGACATGGCGTTAACGGGATTGAAACCCCCGTCTCATTTGAATGTGGACGATAACATGGCCATGGAATGGAGGTCGTGGTTGCAAGCATATGAGATATATGCAACAGCATCGGGTGCTTCGTCCAAGTCGGAAAAAGTACAGTGCTGTGTGTTCCTTCATGTGGCGGGTCGGGACGCGCAGAAGATCCACAAAACCTTGAAGATCGATGCAGCGAACAAGGATAAAATCGGCCCACTCATTGATGCATTTAATGAATACTGTGAAGGTAAATCTAACATTACGGTGATTCGATATCAGTTCAACTCATATAACCAGACAAGTGAGAACATTGACGCTTACATACGAGAAGTAAAATCGCGTGTAACACATTGTTGCTATGACAATTTAGAGGATTCCTTGTTGTGTGATAGACTGGTATGTGGTGTCAAGGATAATATGTTACGGAATCGACTGCTGCAAACACCGAATTTGTCATTGGATCAATGTGTTCAGATGTGCAGATTAAGTGAACACAAAGCGGCACAATTAGTGAATACCGATGTTACTTCAGAAGAGGGCGTGGCCAGCATTTCTTCTGCGAACGGGCGTCGCCATGGTTTGATGACGCGCCCGTCACAACCGTGGACACAGCCTACGTCAATGAGGTTTCGACAGGCAAGACAACAACCCGGGCAATGTGATAAATGCGGTTATAATCATCAAAAAGGAAATTGTCCGGCTCGTGGCAAGGAGTGTGACAGTTGCCACAAGCTGGGGCATTTTCGTAGAGTTTGCCGGGCACGGATGACAAATGCTGTGCCAGTTAACGAAGTACATGTTGACCCTAGTAACCTTGACGACGTACCAGAGGATGTGGGTCAAACATATGATTTGTTCGTCGGGGCGGTGTACAGCAATGCAAATAGGGGACCTGGATTGTGGTTCACAATGGTGAACATTGGCGATGTTGAAGTGTCTTTCAAGATGGATACGGGTTCTGAGGCTAACATTCTACCGTTGGATGAACGTAGTTTTGAATCCTTCCAAATGTCATCTCGTAACATACAATGGTGATCGCATAATGCCATCAGGGGAAATACATCTAGACGTCAGCGGGAAGCGACTAAAATTTCAAGTAACAGATGCCGGGAGCGCCATCCTGGGAAAAGTAGCGTGTGTTGATTTAGGACTGATCGCTTGTGTTGATGTTGTTCAGGACAAATTGAATGGATCTAAGGCACATGAAATGATACATTGTCCAGGGCGCACACATCTAGCATAGAGCCAAATGACCTCTTCGATAAAGACGTTTCGGTGGCGTCCGTGGATGTTGATAAGGATATAGTGCAACAGGTTGTATCAGAAACCAAGATGGACAAAACATTGCAGGAAATAATAAGTTTGACTGTAAACGGTTGGCCGGATAATAGCAAAAAAGTATCGCCAAGTATTAGACCGTTCTACACTTACAGTAGAGACATAACTTACTCTGAGGGTTTAGTATTTAAAGGTTTGCAAATCGTTATTCCTAGGATATTGCAACCAGATGTGTTGGATAAGCTCCATGAATCGCATTTAGGGATCATCAAGTGTAAACAATTAGCGAGGGACACTGTATTCTGGCCTGGAATGAACGCCCAAATAGAAGACAAAGTTGCCAGATGTCAGATTTGTCAAGAGTTCCGAAATGCGCCCCATAAGGAACCTATGATAAATCACCCGATAGTAGACATCCCATTTTATAAAATAGGGGTTGACCTATGTCATTTAAACGGTTTAAATTATTTGATCATTGTTGATTATTATACAAAATTCCCGGAGGTTATACATATGCATGAGACTACAAGCAAAGCTGTTATTGTTGCCCTTAAGCAGACATTTGCTAGATACGGTATACCAAGATATGTTGTGTCCGATAATGGGCCTCAATTCAAAAGTGTAGAATATAATAGTTTCTCTAACAAATATGGCTTTGAACCTATTTATACTAACCCAATGCATTCACAAAGCAACGGCCAAGCTGAACGGTTTGTGCAAACGGTCAAAAGTATATTAAAAAAGTCAGCAACAGGTGATGGTGATATGTATTTAGGCCTATTGAATTACCGGAACACACCATTGCAAGGTATGGGGGCGTCTCCATCACAATTGCTAATGTCTCGCAGATTAAGAACCAGAATGCCTATGTTAGAGGTTCGTCTCAGACCCCGATTACAACCATCTAAATTGACATTGTTGAAACAGGTTCAATTAAATCAAAAGAGATATTTTGATAAACGAGCTGGAAAAACATTAAGGACGCTTCAGGCAGGTGATATAGTAAAATATAAGGATCACAAGAATGAGTGGAGGGCTGGTAAAATCATACAAAGTAATACGCCTGGACCAAGAGACTACAAAATCGTGAACGAGGACAATACAGTGGTGCGCCGTAACCGAAAGTTCATATTTAAATGTCCCCCTCCCAATAAAAATAATATGAACAAGGGTAAACAGGCTCGGTCAGAAGTAAATGAAGACAACATTTCCAACACCCAGAAAGATAGGAATGGCATAAAGCAGACATATCAAACACGTTACGGTCGATATATTCACCGACCAGATAGATTGGGTGTTCTTACATAAGTAGACCTTAAGTTAACTCAAGACTGATAATCCTGTTGGGTGAAATGTTATTGCCATAAAAGAGCGAGAAATATAATGTCGATCACATCTATTAAATGTTCATAGAATACTGTATAATTAGTATTAATATCATATCCTTCGCACAGTTCCAATAATATGTGTCGTTGATGGGGTGTGCATTGTGTGGTTGTTATCAAGTGTTGTAGTATTGTTACCATAATGCCACACAGACAATTAATGGACTCATATCTGAGGCTAGGTTAAGTATGTACTAGATTTAAGGCAATCTTGTTCTGTTACGTTTATCCATGGAAAGGAGATGTTATGTATCTGTGGCAGCGGTAACCATGATGTCAGGATGACGTCATGTATGGGGGCATGCTGGGATGACGTATGATAAATAAACAGTTCCATAACGCAGCCCAAGGTGTCCACACTTCATTACAG